>PVJD01008186.1:0-75271 GCA_004026545.1 Mormoops blainvillei | reverse complement strand
CGTAAGGGGGGGGGGGTAGCAGTACAGTTTTCCACTGGATCTGGGTGTTTGTAACTACAGTTATTACTGCTCTCAGTCCAAATGTAGTGTAACCAAGATCTCGGTCATTTTAAGTAATTTGTGTGTGTGGACAGATTTGTTGAACTTTACATGGTGTCTCTGTAAGACCAGTTTGGGTTCTGGGTGATAAGGAAATCAGAGTTGAAAGGCAGGGTGTCCTCTAGTAGGATGTAGACACGCACACTCCCCCGTCCCCCCAAATATCTCTCATGTGCTTTCTTTTACAACCTAATTTACCTTTTCCCCTCTCTCCCCTGTTTCTCCACTTTTCACTTCATTTAGCCATCTCTTTGCGTCTGCTGGGTTCTTTCCCTGCAAGGTAGTTTGAGAAATAAGGGGCCTTTGAAGCTCCGTTCTGTTGTCACAGTGGTGTTTGGGGGGCTGTGCTCTAGACATGCCCTAAACCGAACCCACTGTGGCTTCTGTGACCTGTACAGTCTGAATGCAAATAGCCACGCTTTTGAAACCCATGGTTCCCAGAGTCCTAGCTGTGATTTGACTTTGTCATGTTTAAAGAGTTCACTACCTTATTGACACACGCAAACAGAGTTTTCTCATTTAAGAGAGAAAAATTGAGAGTGATGCATGAGGTCCCTGCGTTTTCAGTGAACGGCGTTGGAAATTATGTGCTTTATCGTGGTCGTTTTAATCTGTTAGCAGACTATATAGAAAATTAGCAACAAATAAAATCGCTCTTTAAATATTTATTTCTATTAAGGTAAAAGTGGTTTCTTAAAAACTCTGCAGATTTATTTCTTAAACCACTGCTGCTGTGTGTGTTTCTCCTTCTCTGCTTTCCCTGCCCCCACCGCCCACCCCCACCCCACCGCACCCCCAAATGGTGCGACTGTTCCTCCTTATCCCTGAGGAGTTCCTGGGTCTGGGCCAATGGCTGCTCCCACCCCCCACCTCCACCCCGCCACATGGTGCTTTTTCCCTGTAGTATGATGCATGGCTCTTTGAGGTTTTCGCAGCATTATTTTTGCCGAGCATCTCATTGGGAAGCCACTCTCAAGTCCAGGCTTGACTGTGTGTCCTGTTTTTTTAATCCCTGCTCTTGCACCAGTTGAATGGTATCTTTGCATCAGTATTGAAGGAGAGTCTTGCAAAAGCACTGTTAATTACAGGCACTTATGCATTCCTGGCCACTAGCATGTCTTTCTTAAACCTTCAGAATGATTAGAGGCAAGGGGAGGCGGACTCAGTCCTAGGACCATCTCTGTGCAGCAGGTTTAACACTGGGAAGTTTTTCGGATGAGTTTGTGACATATGGAATGTGTATACAGGGAGGCAAATAAAAAATAGATTTTGCCTTCTTTGGAAAGGAGAACGGAAGTCAAAGTTATTCTCAGTTAACTGTTTGATGAAGTCACTATGGCCTTGGCTAAATCACTCCGCTTCATCAGACTTTGGCTGCGTCATCTGTAAATGGAGTATAAGAAGAACTTACCTGTCTGTAGACAGAGGGCTGGGTGAGATGGTTTCTGGAGAACTCACCTGTGGATTTTTGATTCGTTAAACACTGAGCTGCGCCTGGACATGGAGCAGAGCCTGGATGTACCAGAGCCTGGATGTACCAGTTGAAAGGGATAGATATGGGATTTTTCCCCCTAATCATTTTCCATTGTAAAATATTGCATTCACACCAGAAATACTTAAAGCATATCTGCAGAGTTCAAAAAATTAAGGCTAACCACCTATGAAACTGTCACCAGGTCAGTAAATGGGATGCTGCTGGCTCCCAGAAGCCTCTAGGTACCCTTGACCCATCCCAGCTTCCTTCCTCACTTACACTTCCGTGGTAGCCTCCTTGCTTTTCTCTATAGTTTTACCACCTATCGTCTCTCTTACTGCTTGGAAAGCCATACATTCCTTCTGTTCTGAAAACTACGATATTTGTCCTTAGAGCTTAAAGTTTATCAAAACTTTCATTTCCCATCGGGTAATGTCGGGTCCTTGGTTCACTCCAAAAACATTTACCCTCTCCTTCCTTCTTTTCTCTCATCGTCGTTGTGTACTTTAATCCCAAATATTTAAAAAGAATTATCCTGCCCAGCCAGTGTCCGTCTCAGTCTACTCACGCATTTGCCACTGTCTTTGCTCCTCATTCTTTTTGTGTTTCCAGTCTTCCGTCTGGGGTCATTTTCCCTCTGCCTGACGTACAAGCTTCAGAATTTCTTTTGTGGTAATGAACTCTCTCTGGCTCTGTGTGCCTGAGAACGCCTGCATTTAACCTTCATCGTGGAAGGACAGTTAAGGCCGTTGTGTGGTTTGCTGTGGCTGCTGTGACAAAGTTGGTGACTTCAAACAACGGACATTCTTTTTGGTACAGTTCTAGAGGCCAGGAGCCCCCATCAGTTTCACTGGGCTAATGTCGAGGTGTCAGCAGAGCTGTGCTCGCTCCCTCCAGAGCTCTAGGGGAGAGTCTGACCGGTTCTCTCTGGCTTCTAGAGCTGCATTCCTTGCATACATTGGTTCATGGCTCCTTCCTCCACTTACAAAGCCAGCACGGTAGACTCTTCAAATCTCTGTCTCCTTTTGTCACATCAGAGCGCTCCTGGGTCAAATCTCTCTGCACTTCTCTCTTGTTATAACACTTGCGGTTGCATCTAGGGCCCACCCAGAAAATCCAGGCTAGACTACCCATCCTGAGACCCTTCACTTAATCACACCAGCAAAATCATTTTTGCCACATAAGGTAACATTCGCAAGCTCCAGAGACTATGACGTGAACATCTTTGGGGGACATTATTCTTCCTTGCACAGGAGCATGTAGAATTATAGGTTGGTCATTATTCTTTTTTAGTATACAGTTGACTTTTTAACTGCATGACTTTGAACTGCTTGGATCCACTTATATGCAGATTTTTTTCTCAATAAATATATAGTCGGCCCACCATATCCTGGGTTTCACATTCACAGATTCAACCACCGTCCGACTGGAAACAGTATTTTCCACCTGTGGCTGGGAATCTGTGGATGCAAAGGGCTGACTGTGTGCATTGTTTTATGCCATTTTATACAAGGGATTGAACATCCATGGATTTTGGTATTTGTGGGGGAGTCCTGAAACCAGTCCTCTGTGGATATCAAGGGACAACTGATGTTTCGGGGGAATCAGAAGTTATTTTGAACTTAATGGGGAGAACTTAACATGGATTTTGAACTTAATGGGGTGAGTCAGTGCCTCTAACCCCTGAATTGTTCAAGGGTTAGCTGCATTAAAGATATTGCACAGCCGTCTCCTGGTTTCCATTTTTGAGGTTGAGATATCATTTCTCAGTCTAACCAGCATTTGCTTTGTGGTAATCTACATATTTTTTAAAAGATTTTACTCTTGGTTTTGATCATTATGATATGTCTGGGTGCATGTCTTTATATTTATTTTGCTTGCGATTCTGTGGGCCTTTTGAATCCATGGTGTCCTTCAGTAGTTCTGAAAAGTCCTCAGTCATTATCTCCTCAATATTACCGCAGCCCCACCCTCACTCTCCTCCTCTTCTGGGGCTCCAGCGAAAAGTATGTTGGACCTTTTTACTGTATCCTCCACGCTGTAAATCCACTCTTCTGTGTCTTCCATATTTTTGCTTTTCTATGCTATATTCTGGACAGTTTCTCTGATCTAACCTCTGGTTTCTAATTCTGCTTCACTTGTTTTTAATCTGTTGCCATACATTTCTGTTGAGATTTTAATGTTACTGAATTTTCCCTTTCTAGAGGTTCTCTTTGACTCACTTCCAGATCTGTTAGTTCATTTTTTTTTTTAGTTTTTTCTTCCTTGCAGATGTTTAAAAACTCGTTGTTTACTTTTTTTTATGTGGTCAGCATATATAAACTTAATGTCTGTATCTGAAGTCTGTCCAGCTCTGTTATTGCTCTCAGTTGTTTATACTGGTTCTCACTCATTTTGCCCTACTTCCCTATGTGTAATTATCTTTAACTGTTTTGCTAGCTGTTGCCCTTAAAAAATTATTTGTGGAGATGACCCGAGGCTTGGAATAAGTGTTCGTTCCCCTCTTCCTGCTTTAGGAGCATGATAAATCGGAGACCACTTTAATCCAAGTTCATTACATCTATGCTGCATGCTTCTGGGCTGAAACATGTATGGTGGCAGGTCTGCCGCCACGTCTTCTCCGGAGTATTTTGTCCACTTCCTTTTCCTTCTGCTCTGCCGGAGGACAGAGCAGCCTTCTTTCTGTGTCTGTGGGGCTAGAGAGGAACAGCAGGTGACGGAACAGTTCTGGTTCATCCTAATCCTGAGAGTGTAGCCCCTGGGACCCAGCTTAATGTGGAAGAGGTGTCCTGTAAGCCTTTGTATATTTATTTATTTTTATCCTACCTGAGGATGTGTTTATTGATTTTAGAGAGACGGGAAGAGGAGGGGCGGGGAGGGGGGCGAGGAAGAGAGAGAGAGAGAAACAGGGATGTGAGAGAGAAACATTGATTGGTTGCCCCTTCCACACGTCCCAACCAGGGACTGAACTCGCAACCTAGACCCTGACCCAAGATCAAACCCATGACCTTTTGGTTCACAGGGTGATGTTCCACCCAACTGAGCCGCCCTGGCCAGGGCTCCTATAAGTCTTTACATTGAATGTGCTCTGTGCCTTGACTTCTGTCACCGTTATCCCTCCAGTGTCTTCAAGGCAGGAGTGACTTTGGCATGCAAATGATATTCTAGTTTCTGTGGGTTCAAGCTTCCTCTCACAGCTGGCCTGACAGAGCTGCACTGCCATTTCAGCTCTTCAAAGTTTTTACGGTGATTTATCCAGAGCTGTTTTCAGTCCAGAGGGTTTATCCAGATAACCCACTACCTAACCCATGCTTATGGGAAATAGCTATTACATTTTTATTGTATAAAATTATGCATTTGTGTTTAGCAGCCATTGCCTTTAGGAACTTTACAGGCAAAAAGATCAAGAGAATGAAGGCCCACAAGTTTTTATTGGTTTTCAGAGGGTGATAGTAACCATAGGGAAAACGGATCTGGTGTAGACTTTCGGAGGGAAAAAAGGTGTGAGACTTTTGATGGGTTGTTTCATTAACATGAGCTCGAAGAGCCCATCTTGCTCGATGCCATTTGTTCTCTCCTCAAGGGGTAACTTCCGTTGGTTGGCCAATAAGTGGCATTGTTGCCTTGAAAACATAGCCACCAGAGGAAAGGCTCTCTCAGCTGTTTCCCAGAGACCTCGGCCTGGCCCGAGCTGCCCCGAAGCAGCCAAGGTCCGGCCTTTTCACGTTAGGGGCAGCTGTGAGGGCAGCTGGTTTTGATTGAGACCGTAGTGACAGCATTAGGCGCAGTCTCCTGTCTCATGCCCCGATGCCTTAGCACTTCGACGTGTGTCTGTGACAGTGAAGGCAGATTCCTGACTCTGGCCATGGATAAGTAGGGATGCTTGGGCCAGATTTCCGAGTCCAGTCTTTGGCTCACCCTCAGCATCACGTTTTGACCAGTTGGTCTTAGATCAAGGCTTCAAATCTTTAAATCCCAAATGTCAAGAATGAATTTATGACCCCTTGGTCCTCCTATCCCAAATTTGGATGGAGACCTCTGAAATTATAATCAACGTGAGGAAAAGCCGATAAATCATTGGTTGATTCAGAAAACATTTGATGGACTCCTACTGTCTGGAAAGCACCCTGCCAGGTATTGTGGAGGCCTTGCCCTTAGAGTGCTTATAATCTAGTCCTATGCAGAGAAGTCAAGGATGGTCACCTAAGAGGGAAACAGGTTTATAGGAGCCCCTGAGGCTGGTGGTGGGAGTGGTCTGTGGTATTTGTCATCCCGTTACTTATCAAGTTTGATTTGGCTGATCTGGCTGGCTGCTGGTCTCCTGCTTCCCCATATCTCAGTGACTGTCCCTCCCAAATCTGAGCCCACATCAATGAGTATGATTGTCCCACCTAGATGGGGACCATCCTTTGGCCAAGGTGTAAAGGTGGCTGTGCTTCTCTGTTTAAGACTCGGCAACAGACAAAGCAGATAGGAAGTCTGAAGGCGAGGTGGGAACTAATTTTGTGGTCTGTCACCAGGCTTCATGCGATCATAGCCAGAGGAATGAAAATTAATTTATGACTTATGCATCACAGTAGACTTAACTTCCTGGAAATCATTTCAGAATGGATGCCGGAATTTGATGACTAAGACGTCCTGAAGTGAAAGATGTGTTCTCCCTGCCAATTCTCTCAAAATTCCTTGTTCTGCAGTGCTCCTGCAAAAGAGAGGTTGGTGCATTTATTAATTAATGCCATCAAGAAAGCAGTTCTAGCTTCAGCAGACAATTGCCATGCACGCCTTTAAGAGGAATCCAGCTTGAAATTAGATTTGCTTCCTCAGCAAGGATTAGAGGGGACGCTGCAAAACCTTCTCCAAGCTGCCCCTCTCTTTCCCGACAACTGTCAGGCTGTGTAGCTTCCAGCCCCATGACTTCCGCGACTGTGGGGATTCCTTCCCAGTTTGGTTCTGAGCACAGATTCTGACTGTTCTTATTTTTACTTTCTATGTGTTTATTATTCTCCAGGCATGATGTGCACTATTTTTTGAGGCCCTGCCCCTCTGATTGTATTACTGAGTTGTTTGACCCCAAACAAGGGTGACTTTGGTACTCAGCTCGTTATGAAAGTTCAGTAAAATGTGACACATGGTATGTTTTCCCGCTTTTACATCTTTATACTCCTCTGGTGATTGGTCAGGGGGATCATGTTTTCCTGAATGTAATGCTCTTGCCATTCAAATTTTAACTGAAGTAAATGATGAAACCAAGTTGTAGACCCTGGCAGGGGAGTTCAGTCGGTTAGAGCATCATCCTGATATGCCAAATTTGTGGGTTCCATCCCCAGTTCGGGCACATGCAAGAATCAACCAATGAATGCATAAATAAGTGGAACAACAAATCAATGTTTCTCCCCCCACCCACGCAAATCAATAAGTAAAACTTAAAAAAATAAAATCAAGTAATAGCAGACTGATTCCTCTTCCACCACTTCCTCCTCCTCCTCCTCCTCTTATAGATGGGGCATCAAGAAAGCACTCATAGCCCTGGCTGGTGTAGCTCAGTGGATTGAGTGTCGGCCTGCGAACCAAAGGGTCACAGGTTCTATTCCCCACTCAGGGCACATGCCTGGGTTGCCGGCCAGGTCCCCAGTAGGGGGCGTGCGAGAGGCAACCACACATTCATGTTTCCCTCTCTTTCTCCCTCCCCCTCTCTCTGAAAATAAAATAAATAAAATCTTAAAAAAAAAAAAAGAAAACACAGAGTATGCAGAGTATTAAAATACCAACTCCTTAAACTTAGGTTAGATCCCATCCTGTGACTTGCTTTTGTATGTGCAGTTGGAGGCAAAGCGATGCCGTTGTGGAGGGTGTCTAATACTATATTAGAGAGCATTTTGATCTTTTGCAAAAGCAGAGAAAGGAAACAGTGCAAGTGCTGGGCACAGCACTGTTGACTACCTGATAGAGGCGATGAAGGCAACTGGAGTTCTTAGAGGAGAAAGAGGAAGAAGTTGGGTGTCAGCTACTCTGCTCCTATCTGGTCACTCCCACAACATGCAGTCTCCTCACGTGCTCTTGATGGGGCCCATGCTTTGACGTTATCTTGGTTCATGGGAAGATAAGAGGCAGCTGTTTTGCGTGACTGGTGTCCTTTGATCTCAGAGTGATGGGGTGGGTAGACCCTGTGTGACTCACTTATTCAGCACTGTTTACTGAGCTTTGGCTTATGCCTGCTACTGTTCTCGGCACTGGGTGTGCAGCAAGGGAAGAATCAGACAAGACCCTGTTTTCATGGAGTTTATACTCCAGGGGAGGGACAAGCAATAGAGCACAAAATAAACAAGGTAAATTCAGATAGCGATAAAGGTAGGCCAAGGGGACAGAGAGAGTGACCTTATGTCCTGCAGGGCTAGAGGAAGTGCTTTTAGGCAGAGGAGACAAGTTAAGCAGAGGCCCCGGGAGCCCTGAGAACCCAGCATGGGATCTGTGTCTGGAAGCTATGTTCTGTCTTTAAAGAGCAAATCTGAAAATCTTAAAAATGTTTCCTGCTTCTGTTTTGTGGGCCCCTGGAGAACCTACAGAGGAACAGCAGCTAACCAAATGGGAATTAAAAACCCCTGCCCAACAAAGAGCCCATTTCCTTTCCTGGGAAGGGCTCATTCCCACACTGTGTGACTCACAACTCTTGACTGGCTTCTGCTCACGGGCCGCGGCTGGCCTTTCTGCAGGACGTCGCCGTTACATGGGCTGAGCTTGTTCATTCTGGGCACGAATCCTGTCTTTGTTCTTGCCTTGCCTGTCCCTCCCTGTAACAAGACGCTGGAACCTCTGCAATTGTTTTTTCAAGGGTCGCAAGGCAAATACTGCCTGCCTTCCATTTATCCCAGGGGTCTGAGACCTCATCTTTTCCGGCTTAACTTTTCCTTCCCCTCCCCGCATGCTAAAGATGGCATAGCCAGACCTGGTTATAAAGAGAACTGGGGGATAGTTTCAACATGAGTTGCCACGTACGGTAAAAGAGTTGGGAAAGAAGAGAGAAGAGGAAAGCTTCCAGGAACATTTCCAGTGGTTCTCTCACATGCCACACATGCACTGGGATATCAGACCGGGGAAGGCTCTGTACCTCTTGGCAAGCAGTGGGCTATTCCAAGCAGCCACTGGCTTATCCCAGCACAGCAGGGGAGGGAGTAGCCATGGCAGGGCCCCGCTCTGCCCGTCCAGTGTGGGTGGAGATTCAGCTCCAGCAAGATTCCCAGCTGAAAACAGACAAGAGCTGGCCTCTCCTGGCTCAGTGCGCTGAAGATTAGATAGAGGAGGCCCAGCCACACAGCCTAATCCTGGGCTAGCCTGGATTAGTCATTGGTTGCTGCTCTCTTGGCACTTGCACACTCAAAACAAAACACAATTACATAGCACCGCCCTGAAAAATATATAAAACTGAGCCAAAAGGATCAAAATGTTAAAATTGGAGAGTGCAGGCCCGAGCCCACTTCCGGGAGCTGAGCGGTGACTCTGCCTTTTCCCTTGGGGTCCCACCTAAGTGCCCGTAGTCAACGCAGAGCCTCTCCTCCCCTCCACCAGACCAGCAGTGGTCTGGGGAGGGGCAGGCAAGGGGGGAGCATAGAGGCTGCTGACTTTGAACCGTGGCGCGTGCAGAGAAGCTGCCTTGATGTTGATGGTCTCGAGCTCTCTGGGGAGAAGTCCGAGGCCATAAAATGGACCTTCGTTTGCCCCTGACCAACATGCTCGCGTGTTCCGCCTGCTTCGTGCAAGAGGCCTTCCTACAGCACAAGTTGAAAGCTTCTGAACCCTGTGCTTTGGTCTGCAGGAGAAGACGAGCACGGCCATGCCTGGTGCAGGTGCCCTTAGCTTTTGGTGTGTGATTCCCCACGAGAGAAGTGCCTGCTGTGGGCGAGGGGTTCTGTTAGGCAACTTCAGTGGAAGGACCTTATGAAGTAGACAGGGTAGTATTAGCCCAATTGAATTCATTTGTCTCTAAAATATTACTTTTTTTTTTTCACTGAAAAATAAACCTGTTTCTTAAAGAAAAGTTGGAACATTTACAAAAAGAGAAAGGAGAACAAAGAAATGACCTAAGTTTCTACTATCTAAACACAGCCGCCCCTGTTCACATTTTGATGTGTTTTCTTACAGTATTCTTGTATTCTTTTTTCTACCTATGGATTATTTTGCCTTTTACATGCCTATAAGTGTATCTATATATGTATGTGTGTGTGTGTATGATTGTGTGCGTTGGTTATTAATTTAACATTAAGTAGTAAGTGGATTGCAAGCATCGCTTTTGATGGCCATGTGGTAATGCCCTTAAGTTCCTGTGTACTTGGCACTTGGGTATTTTGAGCCACAAGGACTTGGTAACTGGCTAGAGGTCACACGGGGAGCTGGTGATGAAGCCAGGCACAGCTGGGTGTTCCTAACACACCCTGGTTCTCGACCTTTCACTGCCTTTATCCCTCGCACAAGGATTGTCTGCCCACCCCGGCCAGTGTGACTTCTGTTACATTATTGTGTATTACCCCTCCCTCACCTTCCACTGAGGACCACTACACCGCTAGCTTTGGGACATCTCCCTGGGAATCGAGGCCCTATTATCGCCTTCTATCATGTCCCTTCAAGAAACTCAGTATCATAATAAATAGCAGTATTTGTTTGGGCCAGATTTGCGCCCCCGCTTCTCCCAAACCAAGTTCCACCCCCAAGTTCCCATCGCCTTGTGTGCACACAGGCTCTGTAGAGGAGAAAGGATTAGTCAGAGGAAACGGGCAGGCTGGGACGTCCAGCAGGTGGCCTTGGGCTGTGGTGCTCTGGGAACTGCTGTTGTCAGGGTGGATGAGTGACGTGGCTCCCTCTCCCCCCGTCCCCCTCAGAGTTCTTCCCGCCCATTTGGGACCGGCTTTGGGACTGGGCATGTGTTCACATAGGGCCTTTGCTTAGACGGGTTCTGTGCTTGATTTAATGCTCTGCTGTTGTCATCTTGAAATTCTTAGTAATTTTTAAACTACAACCCTGCATTTTTCTTTTGCTCTGGGCCCCACAAGTTCTGTAGCCTGATCGCACTTGGAACACACCTTATCTGTAGCTCTCATCCTGTTACTCTATTATTGATACTTGTGGCTCACCTTGCACAGTGGGAGGTGTTTTAGTAGAAGGACAAGGTCTTTGGAATCAGACTGTTTCAAATGAACACATATTGACTTTGGGACTTTGGGTAAGTTACCCAGTCATTTGGAGCCTCAGCGTTATCATCTGTGAAGTGGGAATAGTGATCTTAATTTTTCTGAGACTCGTGAAGATCAAGAGAATGTATGAAGGGGTAGCATAATGCCTTGTGTATCCACACTCAATGTTACCTCGTGTTCCTCCTTCTCTCCTTGCCTGGCACTGGATGTAGTCGGTGCCCAACATGTGCTTGTTATATTTCAGTTTGTGATGGTCAGTTTGTGCCTCTTCATTTCTAAATGGGGCTAGCATGTGTGTCCTAATCTCTCGGTAAGAGCTAGGACCACAGAATGAGAAGGGCTCTTTGTAGTACTGACTTTCCTTCCCCTGGAACTCATATTGCAGGCCATGTATCAGGGCACTTTTTTTCTTAATAATTAAGTCCACTATCCATGTATCAGGCTATGGAGCTCACAGTAGCAGATCTTCAGCCAGCGCTGACTGCACCAGGCACTGGGCTGTGGGACACGTACCTTCTACCGTAATTCTAAAGGTAGGCATGATCTTTACCCCATTTCCCGCGGCTGATTGCAGCTGTCTGGCTCCAGAGCCAGTGTTCTGAACTGCTACATACCACTGCCGCTCTGTTGGGGGCAAGTGAAAGCAGGGCCTTAGATAGGGGTTTGGGAAGGTAAGTGTGGGGCAGCACTTTTTAGTAAACTATTATTATTTTTTTAATTAACACAATTTGATTTTCCCCTCTTTCCTTTCACCCCCTTCCCTGTGGCAGACATCAGCTTGTTCTGTGTCCCTATGGGTCTGTTTGCGTTTAATGTTTTTTAGATTCCACACATAAATTAAATCGTACAGCATTTGTCTTTTTCTTTCTAACTTATTTCACTTGACAGAATACATTCCTGGTTCATCCGTGTTGTCGCAAATGGTCATATTTCTTTCTTTTTATGGCTGAGTAGTATTCCATTGTAAAAATATACCACGTCTTTCTTATCCATTCATCTATCAATAAATACCGAGGTTGCTTCCATGTCTTGGCCATTGTAACTAATGCAGCAATGAACATAGGAGTACATATAGCTTTTTGAATTAGTGTTTTGTTTTCTTTAGATCAATACCCAGAAGTGGTAGTGCTGGGTCACAAGGCAGTTTTATTTTTAATTCCTTGAGGACTCTCCATACTGTTTTCCACAGTGGCTGCACCAATTTACCATCCCACCAACGGCGTACAAGGGTTCCTTTTTCTTCACATCCTTGCCAGCACTTTTTATTAGTTGATTTTTTAGTGATAGGCATTTTGACAGGTGTGAGGTAGTATTTTATTATGGTTTTGAGTTGCATTTCCCCAGTGATCAGTGATGTTGAGCATCTTTTTTTGTCTGTTGGCTGTCTGCGTGTCCTCTTTGGAGAAATACCTATTCAGGCTCTCTGCCTATTTTTAAATTGGATTGTTTGGGGGGGTTTTGATGTTGTTATATGGGTTTCTTACATATTTTGGATATTAACCACTTATTGGATATATAATTTGTGAATATCTTCTCCCATTCAGTAGATTGTCTTTTCATTTTGTTGATGGTACCCTTTGCTGTGCAAAAATTTTTTATAGTAGTTCAATGCAGTACCATTTGTTTCTTTATTTTGTACCCTTGCCCAAGGAGACATCTTTTAAAAAGATGTTGCTGAGATTGATATCAAAAAGTTTACTGCCTATGTTGTCTTCCAGAAATTTTATGGCGTCAGGTCTTACATTTAAGTCTTTACTCCATTTCAAGCTTATTGACTCTGTTTTGAGTTAAGAAAGTGGTCCAGTTTTGTTTTGTTTTTGTTTTTTGCATTTATCTGTCCAGTTTTCCCAACACTACTTACTGAAGAGATTGTCTTTACCCCATTGTATATTTGTACCTTCTTTGTCATAGATTAATGAACCGTATATGTGAGGATGTATTTCTGAGCTTCCTATTCTGTTCCATTGATCTATATTTCTGTTTTTATGCCATTACCATACCGTATTGATTTTCTGTAGTTTTGTGGTATAGTTTAAAATCAGGGAGTGTGATACCTCCCACTTTGTTCTTTCTTAAGATTTCTTTGGCTATTAGGGGTCTATTGCTATTCCTAAAAATAAAAATTTTAGGATTAATTCTAGTTCTGAGAAGAATGCCATCGGTATTTTAGTAGGGATTGCACTGATTCTGTATATTGCTTTAGGTAGCGAAGACATTTTAACTATTAATCCTTCTAATTCACGAGCGCAGTATATCCTTCCATTTATTTGTAACTTCAATTTATTTTTTCAATGTCTTAAGACTTTTTAGAGTATAAGTCTTTCACCTATTTACTTAAATTTATTCCTAGGTATTTTATATTTTTAAAAAATTTTTAATTGTATTTTTTCCATTACCATTTAGTCCTTTTATACCCCCTTCACCCTACAATCACCACGCTGTTGTCCATGTCCATGAGTCCTTTATCCTTTTTCTCAATCCCTCCAGTCCCCCACCCTCCTCCCCTTAGCTGTCATCTAGCTCTTTATGAGTCTGTCTCTATTTTGCTTGTTAGTTCAGTTGGTTCATTAGATTCCACGTGTAAGTGAAATCATATGGCATTTATCTTTATCTGACTGGCTTATTTTATACTTTTTGATGCAGTTGTAAGTGGGATTGTTTTCTTAATTTCTCCATTTTTCTTGTTCACTATTGGTATACACAAATGCAACAGATTTCTGTGTACTGATTTTATATCCTAAAACTTTACTGAATTCATTTATTATTTCTAATAGTTTTTGTGTGTGTGTGTGTGGAGTTTTTAGGATTTTCTATATGTAGTATCATGTCATCTGCAAATGGGGGGGGTTATTTCTTCCTTTCCAATTTGGATGCTTTTTACTTTTTTTTTGTCTTGTCTGATTGCTGTGGCTAGGACTTCCAATACTGTGTAGAATAGAAATCGTAATAGTGAGCATCCTTGTGTTGTTTTTGATCTTAGAAGAAAAAGATTTTAGCTTTTCACCAATGAGTATGACATAGCTGTGGTTTGTCATACATAGTCTTATTTTGTTGAGGTATGTTTGCTCTGTACCCACTTTGTTGAGGGTTTTTTTTGTCATAAAAGGATGTTGAATTTTGTGAAATTCTTTTTTTTTGCATCTATTGATGTGATGATATGATTTGTATCCTTCATTTTGTAGGTGTGATGTATCACATTAATTGATTTGCAGATATTGTATCATCCTTACATCGCTGGAATAAATCCCACTTGGTTATGGTATATAATCCCTTTAATGTATTTTTGAATACAGTTTGCTAATATTTTGTTGAACATTTTGGTATCTACATTCATCAAGGATATTCGCTTGTAATTTTCTTTTTTTGTAATGTATTTGTTTTGTTTTGGTATCAGGGAAATGCTGGCTTCATAGAATGAATTTAGAAGCATTCCTTCCTCTTCAGGTTTTTTTTTTTTTTGGAGTAGGGATAGTTTAAAAAGAGTAGATATTAATTCTTTACATGTTGGCTAGAATCCACTCATAAGCTGTCTGGTTCTGGACTTCTGTTTTTTTGGAGATTTTTAAAATTACTGCTTCAGTGTCATTGCTAGTAATCAGTCTGTTTAGATTTTCTGTTTCTTCCTGGTTGAGTCTTGGAAGGTCGTATGCTTTTAGAAATTTACTTATTTCTTCTAGGTTATCCATTTTGTTGGAATATAATTGTTCATGGTATTTTAAAATAATTCTTTGTATTCCTGTGGTCTTGGCTGTAACTTCTCTTTCATTCATGATTTTGTTTATTAGGTTCTCTCTTTTTTTCTTAATGAACTGGCTAAAGGTTTATCAATTTTGTTTATCTTTTCCAAGAACCAGCTCTTAGTTTGGTCTTTTTAAAATTTTTTATCTCTGTTTTGTTTATTTCTGCTCTGATCTTTATTATTTTCTTCCTTTTGTTTACTTTGGGTTTTGTTTGTCTTTCTTTTTGCAGTTCCTTTAGGTATAAAGTTAGATTGCTTATTTGGAATTTTTCTTGTTCCTTGAGGTTAGGCCTATGTAGCTATGAACGTCCCTCTTGGGACTGCTTTTGCTGCATTCCATACATTAAAAAAATTGTCTTTTTATTTTTATTTATCTCAAGGTAGTTTTTTAAATTTCCTGTTTAAGTTCCTTTTTGATCCATTGGTTGTTATGTAGCATGTTGTTTAGTTTCCACATATTTATGGAGTTTTTCCAGCATTTTTTCCCTATAATGGAGCTCTAGGTTTATACCATTATGATCCTAAAATATGCGTAATGTCCTGGCTGGGTCGCTCCGTTGGTTGGAGCATCGTCCTCTACACCAAAGGTTGTGGGTTTGATCCCCAGTCAGGGCACATCCCTAGGTTTCATATTCAATCCCTGGTTAGTGCATGTACAGGAGGCAACCCGTCGATGTTTCTCTGTCACATTGATATTTCTCCCTCTCTCTCTCTCTCTCTTTCTCTCTCTCTTCTACTCTCTCTCCCTCTTCCTCTTGCTATCCCTCTCCCTCTCTGTAAAAATCAATAAATTTATCTTGGATTAGGAGTAAAAATAAAATAAATAAAAGATTCTTAATATATTTCAGTCTTCTTGAATTTATTCAGTCTTGTTTTGTGGTCTAATATATGATCTATCCTGGAGAATGTCCCATGTGAACATGAAAAAAAATGTATATTCTGTGGTTTGGGGAGGAAATGTTCTATAAAGGTCTATTCAATAAAATCTTATCTGAGCATAATGAAATAAGACAGAGAGTAAGGGCAAAATGTACAATCCATGACTGGAGTCCCACCTTGCACCTTGGGGAAACCTAGTAGACCATGGGAAGGACCCAAGGCCTGAATAGTAATGCAGCTGCGGCCAGGTTGGCTGGTTCCCATAGGTCAGGATCTGGGACTGGCGCCTTTAGGTGTCTGTGACTGCGTCAGGGGCAGAGAGCCAGGTGAGCCTGGGGCAGCCTGTGGGCTGTGACTAAATTAGGAAGAAAGAGTCCTTGGGCTCCCTGGGGAGCTAATTGGGCAAGTAGGCCTCTGGTGGAAAGCTGGACGCGGGCTATTTAGACAGTCATGACTGGCTTTCACTTGGACTTTTCAGTGGTCTGCAGGAATATCACACACTGAGTCCTAGCAGGAGAGAAGCTACCCTGATACCAGTGACCATACCCTTGCCCCACCTCCAAGGGCTTGTGTAAAATAGGAGAACCCAGTGAGCTTTAAAAACTAGTCCTTTATAAGCTATTTTGGGGAGGTTGTACCTTGTAAAAAACGTAACATCCTGGATAACTTTGAGAGGGGATTAGATTGGATACTGGGCATCACAGATGAACATCAGACCTTCCAGACATGACAAACTGGACAATGACCGCTTTACGTAACCTGGCAGTGAGGTGCCTATGGACAGCAGGTTTTGATTTAGAAAATCACCCGAAGATTTAGTTTGGTTTGATTGTGTTGTAAGTACTGTAGTGTAAGACTTGGGGAGAAGAAGAGGGACACAAAGTGGCAAGAGAATGGTGGCTCCTGGGAGAAGAGCGATCAGGTTCCTAAGTAATTGAACCATATGTAAGGCCAAGCTCATCCCTGGACCCCTGGAGTTTAGTAATTCCTCATAGAGAGGGCTTCTTGGCTTTCTTTTCTTTTCTTTCTTCTTTTTTTGCGGGGTGTTATATTTTCTGTGAGACTTCTGGAAGAGCTTAGCCTCAGAGCAGTTTCTCAACTGTGGCACTATTGATATTTTGGGCTGGGTCATCCTTGTTTGTGGGTTCTGTCCTGAGTATTGTAGGATTTTGGCAGCATCGCTGACCTCTGCCCAGTAAATGCCAGTAGCAGCCTCCAGTCTGGACAAACAAAATTTCTGCAGCATTCTCTGGGGGTGGAAATCGCCCCTATTTAAGAACCACTGCTGAGAGCAGAACACAATCCATTTTTCCTGCTGAAAAGTATTGTAGTCACTACTGGGCAGGTGACTACAATACTTTTCATATACGTCTCCTGCTTCATACACACAGAAAAAGAGAGAAGGGGTCACCTGATCAGGAGGTCTGTGTTTGTGAGTCAGTTTGTTGGTACTGTCTGATGTGGCTACATCACTCCAGGTCCTTTGGGGACCTTCAGGACCAAATTGTCATCCAGGCTAAAAAACCCAGGGTAAAAACAAGCAAGTAAACAAACAAACCACCATTACCACCACCACCACCACCACCACCAACATAAAGTAGTAAAATAAACCAGAATTGGAGGCTTTGGAATTTTATTAAAAATGGCCACATGAGACTCTGGCCAGGTAGTTCAGTTGGTTGGAGCATCGTCCTGATATGCAAAAGTTGTGGGTTCAATTCCTGGTCAGGGCATATATAAGAATCAACCAACGAATGCACAACTAAGTGGAACAACAATTGGATGTCTCTCTCTCTCTCTCCCTACTTCTCTCTCCCTAAAATAAATAAATGAAAAAAAAATGGCCACATGATTAGCCCAAGCTCCCACCCCCCCCTTCAGAAGCGCTCTCAAATGCTGGCCTGGGTGTTGATATGTGAAGAGGCTGAGAACATGTGGCGTAAACATTGACTGATATTGTTTGCCATTTACACTCAGCCTGTGTAATGCGGCAGGAATGGCTCCCGGTGGCATGTGACTCCCCTTCCAGATGGGTATGCAGGGCACTGGGACCGCTCTTCTCTTTCACTCTCTCCCTCTCTTCATTCCCCCTCCTGTGCCCCTTTCCAGACTCCTGAGAGTTTAAACGGAAGCCTGTCATGATTGGCATGCAGAAAGCTGGTAGAATGTCATTGGAATTTTCTAGGGAGGCACATGCCCGACACCCAAAATGACTCCCGGCTTCGGTGGCCTCAGGTCCACGCTCAATGCCAGGCCCTCTGGTCTTTTTCAGAAAGGTAAGGTTGCATGATGTCATCCTGCCTTTCCCCAGCACAGGGGGAACCCAAGGGCGCTTTGTTTTTGTTTTTTATTTTTTAATTCTCTAGTCCAGGCAGCACTTCTGACCATATTCTTGGCGCTAAGCATTTGTGCATGAGTGTGCGATTTGTCTGTATCCCCACCCCCTCCCGCTGAAAAAAGTGGTAATACATGATTCACAGGGTGACATGTGACCTAAAACAGCTCCCCATGACCCCACTGAAATCAGCAATCCCAACGTCAGGGTGTCTAGATGTTCTTTTTACGCCAGTTATTAAACTCTTTGATAAAGAAAAAGTCGGTCGCCGCGGGAAAACAGATTGCATTATCCCCAGATCTGAGCGAATAGAAGGGGACATTTTCGGGCTCCCGAAGCCTTATGAACGATGGGGGTCTCTTAAGATTGAGGCGTTTTGTGTTAATTGCTGGAATTTGTCAATGATGGAGAAACGAATGTAAAGTTGTTTGCAACGTTTCCTGTCTCGAGTGCAGAGTCAGACTCGTGAGCCGGCCAGGGAGTGCCGCGTTAGAATTCGTGAGCCAGGGATATTTTGCTAAGAAAGAATGCTTGGAAGTTGCTTCTAAGCGCCGCTGAAGGAGCCGTGGTACACATTTCGGCAACTATTAGGTGTCTTTAAATAAAGTTAAGTTTCAAAGCAAAACTATTTTAAAATCCCCACGCATGCAAGGAAGTTAAGAGTATGAACTCCTGTCGGGAGGTTCAGGGGACGCATTTGGACATGGATGTGGAGATCCGTTAGCAGGCTCAAGCACAGCCGGACATGACTCACCTCGCCCCTTTATCTGAGGCAATTACAGGTAGCGTCGACACCTTTGGGAGAGGAATGCTGGGTTTCTCCTAGCAAGTGCGTGAAAGAAACCCACACTCATACCTTGTAAAATGGCGTGTATGCTGTATTTTACGTCATGGGGATTTTTTTTAACCTTAAAAAATATCCATGGGGATTTAAAAAAAATTTTTTAAATTTTATTAAAAATTTTTAAATTAAAAAAAAAAAATCCATGATGTAGCTTTGCCATTGGTTTCTGCCTTATATGCATTAGAATCTTTTTTTATTCCAGTGTCAGAAAACTGAAAGAGAGAGGGTTAATATTTTCACACACTCGTTCCCTCCCCCACATGCAGACCCTAACAGCTGCCACATATGATTTTATGGAATTTGATATTTCGAATGAAATGACTTCCTTATTTTTCATAGTAATATAATAATCAATTTTACCATAGAGAACTGCGTACATGTCAGGCCTTGGCTGCTCCTAATTAGCAATGGATGGGGTCGCGGAGGGGAGTGCCAGAGAGCAGGTTTGAGTGAAAAGCCAGACACTGAGTTTTAATCATTCTTTCTTGCCTCAACCTGCTTGGATCTTAACCACAAGTTTAGTTTATGGTTGATCTGACAGAAATATCAAGAAAGGCGCACGCAACTGTAACCAGCGCGCCTGGTCCTCTCACTGTTGCTGCTTTGTCTTCTGTCTTCCCTCTGCAGTAACTTTCATACAGCCACGGCTTCGTAAAATTGAGGCGAAAGCCAGCAGTAACCCACATATAATATTCCCTGCCTTGGGTGGCACCTGTGTTTTGCTGGCTGTCGTCAGAAAGGTGTGTTTCTTTAGGCACCAGAAACTTCTATCCACTTTGGGAAAATGGAAGCTTTCTCAAATACATAGTAACTTGGTTTATTTTTAAAGTTCCAGCCTCAAGGTTCTTATTTACTCCAAGGATATTGAAAGAATTAAACAGTGCCCATCCCCAACACAAACACAGAAATATAATGTACTTCGTATTTCACAATGAAACACTTAGCATATTCTGCTAAGGTCTGTGTTCCGTGTTCTTAGAGACAGTCATACAGTCAAGTGAGTTGAACAAGTATCAGTTCAGAGCGTCTAATTTGCCTGGCCCTGAGCCAGGTAGACACTCAGGAATTTGAAAGGTTTTGGGATGTGGATGATGTCTTCAAGGTGTTTATAATTTATAAGGTAAAAGAGTTATTCCCCAGCAAACCTCAGTTGGCTCTCTGCAGTATGCAGACTCTGGGAGAAGCCTTGCCACAAAAAGTATTTATTAAGATGTGTGAGAGATGCTTCAACAGAGCTAAGCAATATTGGTTGATCGGCCGCTGTGTTTTTGACCCTTTGTGGGTTGATAGGATTTTATTCCTTCATATAGACTGATGAGTCTCAGACTTCACAACAGTCCTGGGAGCTGTTAAAAATCCCAATGCCTCAGGTGAATCGGACTCTTGGGAGATGTGGCCCAAGCATCAGTATTTTTTAAAATACCCCAAGTAATTGCAATACTCCAAGTTTGAAATCCAGTGATATAGATGATTTTATTAAAATTTTTTTTTTGGCTTACGGTGAATTTGGAAGGTGGATGTTTTTCATAATCACGATGTTGCTTGACTGAAGAATTTTTGGCTTTCTGGGCTCTGCCCCTTCTGTTCTCTGCGTTCGTGAACTCAGTGTGAATGGTGTTAGGCCTTCTTCCCTCTCAGCAAACCTGATAACCTGATACTGAGCTAATCAATCAACTAAGTTAAATGAGGTTTTGTGAACTTGAGTGTTTTGGTTCTAGGAGGCCAAATGTTGAATACAGTGATTACATCTTTTAAAGAGAGGTAGGTGTAAGAGTGATTACATGTGCCCCTGAAATTATTTTTGCAGTGCTTAAAGCCCCCGTGGAAAACGAAGCCCCTTCTTGGCGTACTGGGAAGCTCATTAAAGGCAGAGGTGGCTCATTAAGTATATAGTAGTAGTTAAAGTATATGTTATAACTCACCCTAGATTCCTCGAGTTGGAAGGTGGTTCAGTGATTCTCAAAGGGCAGCATCAGTAGTGTCACGTTAGAAATGCTGATTCTGAGGCCACAACGCAGACCTCCTGAGAAGGAAACTGGGGGTGAGCCCAGCATCTGTGTCCTAAGATGCTCCCCTGATGCCCACCGAAGGTCAAAGTTCCCTGCTTGGGTTTCACCCTGTCATTTTATAGACAGGTCGGTTAATAGGAAGTTAAGTATCTCCCTCTGAAGCTGCCCAGGACTAGAGGAGCAGCAGAGGCTAGAACTCAGAGCTCTCAGTGTAAAATCTGTCTCTGCACCATGGCCAGATCATCCTAACTTTTCCATGTGTCATAAATAACAGCTCTAGGTAAACACCCACCAACCTGGAATCATAAGACATAAAGGAACCTTAAATGCTGTCTCATCTGACCCTCCCATTTTACAGATGAGAAAACTAAGTTCTACAGAGGGAAGTGAGTACAGTAAGATGTGTAGTTATTGGTGGCAGAGCCTGTTTAGGAAGTGGGTCTACTTACAACCAAAACAGTGGCACCCCTGCCTCCCACTACCCCCACTGCCTCTTCGCTTTCATGTGGACTCCATTTGGCTTAAATCACGTTGGTTAAAAAGTCCAGGTTAACAATCAGGCAACTCTAGGAAAAGACCAGCTATTTCGATTGAGATTTTTAATTCTTTAAAATTAATCTAAAATTTTATTTTGGGTTTAAATTGGCTTGAATTTTATGACATTTACCAGAAAAATCTCAGTGATAAAAACTACTGAAAAGAAAGTTTAGAGAACATAGGGACCGCTCATTCCTTGAGCATATGTTTCATCTCAGAATCATGCTGATTAGACACTTACATCTCCTCAGATCACACACTGAAATTACGTTTTCTTCAGGTTTAGTTAAAAGGGAAAATGTGGCAACAAGTCCATTTGTTGAATATTTTAAGATTTTGTACTTGATGTGGTTGGTGGTATTTACATAATTTCCACAGTGTTCAAGACTGAATCTAATCCACATTCTCTGCAGAACTTCATCTTCAAAGCCTTGAACCACACACATGAAACATTTGCCCAAGAAAACAAACTGAGAATGTGCTCCACAACTATTGTCTTGCACACATACACATGGATCGGTGTGTACATGTATAGAAATGCTTATTGGTTCCACTCACCTACCATGTGCCAGGCACTGTGACATGAAACGGGACACACAACTCCTGCCTTCAGAGTGATGGGGGGGCAGTGAGGGAGTCAGATGAGTGACTGGGTAGACGGTTATGGGAGACGGTGGTAGTAGTTAGAAGAAAGTGTAATTCAGGTTAACGGGGCAGCAGGGCATTATGCGGGATCATAGAAGGGACACCAGTGCACACGGGATGGGGGCAGGGATCAGAGAAGTCTGCCTGGAGGAGGTGACTTCTACCTGCATGTTGAAGGATGGTAGTTACGTAGGTGCGGGGGAGTAGGGAAGGGATTGTCCTGGACGAGGGGACAGTATGTGTGAAGGCGTTCATGTTTGTATATATCGTCGTTCACATGGGAAGTATTGGCCTATAAACTCCTAAATATTTTATTTGCGTGAATAAACATGAATATTTGGCTTCTTAGAGGACTTTGTGAAGCAGTTTTAAAATATTTATTTCAGACAGCTTGTTTTTCCCTCTCAGAAGGCTCCCATGTTCCCCAGAAAAGTGTGCTGGTTGAGAGACCACCGTATCTTATGTGGATGAGACACCAAAAGATCTCTCCTAACCTCAGAAGGCAAACCAACTCCCTGCATAAAACCAGTGAAATTCTGCCCAACATGAATTTCCTAAGAATTTTGTGTCAGACAAACCAATGCCAGCCCTGAATGGATTCGAGCTGCTTTTTACTGTGAAAGCCTGGGTCTGTCTGTGGAATGCCTTTGTAGAGGAGAAATTCCTAAAATGAGGTACTTTTGGAATGGCCTGCCCAGAACATCATGGATAGAAGAAATTAAATTAGTTCATGCTGGTCGGCCAGCAACACATACATCCGAACCAAGACAGATATATATATATATATATATATATATATATATATATATATATATATATGACAGTGGTTTCTTTAGAAGCGTTCCTGGGAGCTTACAAATAGCTTACTATGTGAGTAATGACAATAATTATTATTATTCAATATTACTCAATAATAATAATTATTATTATTAACCATCATCATGTGTTGCAGAGCATCTGCACACCATGTTAGATCTTTACAACAGCTAACAGGGCAGATGTTATTATCTCCATTTGACAGATGAGGAAATTAAACCTCAGAGTCATCAGATTTCAAAGATGGATGAGACCTTGGAGATCCTTTCCTATCTAGCTCTCTCATTTTACCGAAAAAAAAAAGGGGCGGGGGGAGCTGGCTGACTTACAGTCCCACAGGGAGTAAATAGTGGCTGTAAGACCAGGCATTTCTATTTCATTTCCATTTCTTCTCATTTCTATTTCACTAATTTTTTGCTCCATCAGACTGCCTTCAATATTCAGTGTATTAAGAGAAACTTAGGAGAATATGCATTTGTTTACTTAGAAATATTGTTGGAACCAGTGCTACATGCTATTTTATGAACATAGGCATGTATTAAAATCTTTTATTTGTATACTTTTTCTGCGCATACATACAAATAGATATATAGATAAAGAGATAAATAGACCACATGTAGATGTCACTGGGAGATGGGAATGGAATGGGACCAGGCAGAGACTCAAAGGGGACTTCAATTTTATCAGTATAATTTTATTTTGTTATTTTTTTTGATAAAAAATATCTGAGGCAGATATGACCCTAAGTGTAGCACTTGTTAATTTGGGGTGATGGGCAGTGAATTCATAGTATTTCTTATAGTCTTCATATTTTTGTAGTTTTAAAATTCAAAACAACACAAATATGAGTATTAAAAGCAATTACCACTTACAATACCATCATCTTATAAAATAAAAGATATTTTACAAGGGCGTCAAAACTTTTTGTGTCTCTGGGCTACCCCGGAAGAGTTGTTGTCTTGGGCCACCTGTTAAGGACACAAATACTAACAAAAACTGATGAGCCAAAAAACAAAGAGGTTTAAGTAAATTTATAATTTTGTGTTGGGCCACATTCATAGCCACCCTGGGCTGCACGCGGTCCCCACGCTGCAGGTTGGACACCCCTGTGATAAAGAGCAATGGTGCAGAAGAGAATAGAAAAAAAGCTTATCTGTGGTTCTTGTGGACAAGTTGACGTCAATTCTCTCTTTGCTTTAAGCTTTTCCTATATGACACTAGTAGAATGTATATTATTTTCCTTGCATTTGTTGCATTACCCGTTCTGTTTTGTACACTTTGGGCCCTTCTAACACCTCGAGCAGGAAAAACAAGCCCTGTCTTGTCAGTTATAGAACTGCTAGTTGCCGCCTTGTGCCTGCGTGTCCCCTGGTTCCGAGAACCTGAGACTTTCTGCTGAAAGCGGCACAGGGCACAGTGAACCAGAAGGCTGGTGATTTGGCACTGAGTGTGTTATTTAAAATCACGTCCTGGATGTGCTAACTAAACTTACTGTGGTGGTCATTTCACAATATACACATATGTCAAATCATTACATTGTACAGCCTAAATTTATACAGTATTATATGTCAATTATATCTCAATAAAGCTGGGAAAATTTAAAAACCACTCTGACAAGTTGGGAGGAAAAAAATACAGAACAAAGAAAAAAACTTTATAATTTAGTACCTTTGAACAAAACAAACAAAAATTCACATCCAAGGAAGGAGGGCCAGGAATATGGTTTTAGAAGTTCCTTTAATGAGCCTGTTACAGAGGATAAAATATTGACTGTAGAGTAAAACAGGCCATCGTTCAAGCCCCAGCCAGGTCCCTTACTCACCGATGACCTCAAGTGGCTCATCTGACCTTTCTTGGTCTTATTCTCCTTAATAAAAACAGGAAATGGTCATATTTGACTTACCTGCCCATATGGTTGTCCTGGAGATCGGATAGCTAATGAGGTGAAAACACTTATTAATACTCCAGAAAAACATGAAGCAAAAGAGAAATGATAGGATTACCATTGCTTTTAGGAATCACTCCAAGAGGTGTCATGGTGATATGGCTCATTATACGGCAATATCATGGCTGAAACCCCAACAGGGGATAATACCAGCATTGACCCAGTAATCTTGAAATTAGTCACAGGGGCCTAGCTAGTGATAAGCCATAGCCCTGTTGTTACCAAGAAGACAGTACTATCCAAAAAGCATGTAATCTCAGTCTGCTCCTCGAAAAGGAGACGACTCGCTGGTGAACATTGGTCGGGGCATGTCCCAGTGTAGTGGCTCCGTTAGCCCTGAAGAATGAGGAAAGCTGGGTTCCTGGACCTCCTTCCTCTGAGCAGAAGTGTGACTTGGGTTGATTTACATAGTGTGTCCACTTCGTTGGGCTTCACTTTTTTCTCTGTAAACTGAGTGGGTTAAACTAAGTGGTCTCTAAGGCTTCTTGTTGCTCTTAACATTTTTGATAATTAGCTAGAGTTTGAACTGGAGTCCCAATATTATTGTAGTATCATCATTGCCATCTTGTAACCTGGTATTTAGGGCCTGTTCCCTGTGGTTCACATTCTGACCTAGCTTCTAAGAGTGTTACAGTAGAGCTGAGAATTTATGATTTGAAGCTCAGCTCCCAGGATGCCATGGAAGGGCAGGGCCCAGCAAAGACTTGACCCTCATGGTACTTTATTTATTTTGGCCACATTATAAAGGTGTGGCCGAACCTGGAAAACATTCTCTTGCCTGGCCATGAGCCCTCTCACCTGGATTATGTGTTACATCTTAACACATAAGAAGAAAATGGCATGTCTATGGCTTGGCATGGACAGGGAAACGAGCTGATCTGGAAGGGAATTTAAATTCCTGTTTGGTTATCTTGGAAGATCTTGTGCTTACTGAGAATGTGACCAGTCGGGTCTGTGTAAGCACTGCTGCCGGGCTGTGGCTCTCGGCCTCTGCTCCTGGCCGACTGAACATCGGCAGGGAACAGCCTACTGTGAGTCCACACGCTTTCGCACCACTGAACTTCAGCCACGTGCTCGTTATTCCGTGGCCCTTTAAGCCCGTGGCTGACTCCTTCTCCGGTCCACTGAGCAGCTGTTATAACGCTCGCTGTTCCTCAGAGTCCCAGTCAGCCTCCTGGTCCCTCCTCTCTTAGCAGGTGGTCATCCTTACTTTTTACTCCCCTTCTGTCTGTATTTACATCTCCGGGATTTCTGTTACCTATCTTTGTCTCTAAGGAAGATGTGTGGCTGCCTTGGCAGAGCTCACTCACCGTCTGCGATGATGACAGTGATGAGGACAGCGACAGTGACAGCAGGGGCACTGACGAGGAGACTGGTGGTAATCATGCTGCTGTGTTTGTTTAGTAAATGTTTACGTTTGTTTAGTGCTGGGAACTCTACGGAACCATTTATGCCCGCCCTATCATTTAACTCAGAACAAGTCTCTACCTTAGGTACAGCCACCCTGGCTTTAATGATGAGGCCCCTGTGGCTCAGACAGGATGTGTATTTGCCCACAGTCCCCAGCTTATAAGTGGCAAACTGGAATTCATACCCAGGTGGACATTAACTTTGAAACCCGAACTCCTTCCCATCCTCTGCCCCCCATCTGCGTGCAGAGCACAGTCGTGTTGGTATCGCTGCTGCTTTGTAAATGTGGCTGATTTTAATCCATTCTGCCCAGAATCCTTATCTTCGAGCACGTGAGTGACAAATATCACTTCCTCTGTAGAGGACTGTTTTCTGAAAGGAAAGGGTGTGTTGTGATCACCCAGAAAATGTCCTCTTTCCAATCTGCTTCCGGACAATGCCACACCCTAACCTCTGTACAGCACCTAATGATTTAAGCAATTTGCAGAGCATTCTGACAACCCTTTATGTACTTGACCTGCATCAGCCTTCATCATGTGGAAGAGAAAAGGTTCTGACTTCTCTTGGTATAAATGAGGACACTGAGGTTGTTGCCCATGGTGACAGAGAGGTCAAGCACTGAGTCGGGACTAGAGCCCAGGATGCCTGATTCCTACCCCTTGTTCACATGGGGAACCTCACACTCCAATAGGCACTCACTATATAGTTTTCTCATGTCCAAGTGAAAGAAACTAAAGAACCTGTGTGTCTTTAATAAAGACTCTTTCTCCTGGAGGAGGAGTCACTGAGACCTTGCACAAAACCACTTCTTAGTGCCACAAATGTAGCCTGTTGTTAAAAAAATGAAAGCTGTCTCGGTAGATGAGAAACTGTCCCCTTGAGAAGGTCAAGGCATTACGTCCCCAGCTCACAGGAGCACCTTTGTGGCCAGGACTGGATCTCTGAACCTGCAAAAGGTTGTTGTGTAGCCCACGCCCCATCCACACCCTGGTCTCATGACCACCGTGTGTGGTTCTTACTCCACCCACGGTGGAGGAACCTTCTCTGTTCCCCAAACCTCCAGGAAATAGGTCTCTCTGGTTAATAGACACTCACACCAAAGTGACTGTCTGAGTTATCCAGCAGCTACCCCTTAGCTGCTAGGTCCTTACAGTTGGTCCCCACCACAGAGGAAGCTGAGGAATGATAGACAACTCGAGTCAATTTCAGAGAAAAAAACCTCTGAATTAAATGTAGATAGTTCAAGTAGGTTGGCTTTCTTTTCACATTATTATTTTTATTAAGCAAATAAAGGAAGCGCATTGGCGTGTGTACAAAAAAGCCAAGTAGACCCAGGGGATGCTGGCTCAAGGTATCCCTGGTGGTCACTCAGGAGTTGCCTGAGCCTGTCTCCAGTCCAGTGGCTCTGGGTTGGCTTTATTTTCAAGCAGGCTCTCCTTACGTGATGTAGTTCGAGTGTAACCAGTGCAGCAACCCAGGCACAGCAAAAGGGTGTCTCCTGATAATGCCAACAAAATGTCAGGGGAGGGTCCATCCCTGAGCCAGTCACTGTGGCCAGGGGGCTGCGCCAGGTCTGTGTCACATTGGATAGGGATTACTATTCCCATTTTATAGATGAGAAAAATAAACACACTTACAGGTCAGAAAAATTAAGCAACTTTCTCCCATCACATAAGCAGTGGAAGTCCCGGTCTCAGACCACAGTTCACCCTACTGCTGCCTTTCATTAATGGTGGAATCATCTTTGCATCTGCAGATGGATTAATAAGCCCAGAAGGCTTGCATGTTTTTGTTCAGAGTTCTCTTTTGAGAACTCTGCCCTTTTGTTTCCTTTGTTACATTCTCTAAAACTTCTGAGGCTTGAACCACTTCCTCCTGTGTCTTACTGTTTTGTGCTTACATCTGAAAGAGTAGTCATTACTCTATGTTGGTCTCTCTCCTCTTGGGAAGGTACCTTCTTTTCCATGCCTGTGTTCCCACCACCTAGCAGCTTTGCCTGGCACATAATAGATGCTCAATCCACGTCAACTGAATGGAAAAATTCATGAACACCCATTGGCCCCTCGATGGAGTCTGTGCTGAGCAGAGGCCCTTTGGCCCCTGCCTGTGTCTTGGGTGCTCTTTCTTCCTCTCAGATCAGGATGGAACACATCACAAAGATCTTGCTGAATTTCCAGCACCTTGACTCAAACCGAGGAAGGATGCTGCCTCATTCCTCGTGCCCTATGTTAATCCATCCTTGCATCCTGTTTGGGACTCAGAATAAAATGTGAAAGAACATTGGGACAAATAATGAACACTGTCAGGCGGGGACAGCTGTTGCGTTCTGGTGGATACAAGATGTAGCACATCCTTCGGGCACTGTGGAATTAAGGCATTAGAAACAGTTTTCATCTGGATCTCCTAAGTCTGCCAGCTTTATAAAGGCAACTCTTTCTTTATGTTATATTTTATTTTTAAAGCTATTGAGAGAAATGCTGTCTTAATTTTGTGTTGTTTTGCGTTTTGAGAGAGAGGGGAAGGGAGGGAGAAAGAGAGGGAGAGAAACATCGACGTGAGAAACATCGATAGGTTGCCTCTTGCGCACGCCCATACCGTGGACTGAACCCTCAGCCTAAGGGTGTTCCCTGACTGGGAATCCAACCGGTGACCCCTCGCTTTTCAGGACGACGCCCAACCAATTGCACCACACCTGTTGGGGCTGTTTTAATTTTTTTTTTTTTTTTCAAACCTTCATAAGTGAGCTGGGAACCAAATGTTAATTATTTACTGTGAATTCTTTGTAAGACAACATCCGCCCTGGGGGCAGTGAGCCTTGTGGAGGCCTGGATGAGTCAGAATGATTGTGCTGTGTTTTTTCTGGGTGTTTGGACCAGCTGTCCCTGTGGCTGCGTGGTAGCTTTTCTAGCTCTGTCCGCAATACCCAGCTTAAGTAACTCACTGTGTTTCTCTCCCTCCTTTGAGGTTTGACAGTCTGACTGCAAACCGAGCCACTGTACAGGTTTAGGAGAAGAGAGGATGTAGCAGGTGCATAGAACTTTGTCCCCCACCTGCTCCTCAGACACGGGGACATCTGTACTGTCACCTCGGGAGCTTACAGGGATCCACAGGGGCTTTGTATATGGAAGGTAGCTGGTATTTCTCTGAACAGAGGGCAGGCCCACGGAGAAATATGGGTGGAGATGATAAGCTGGTGATGAAATAGGTAGGGCTTAGTTAGGGCTGTTTTGTCAGATACTAAAAGCTGGTTTGAATGATCTGAGTTCGCATTAAGCCTTTACTGCAACCCAGCTGTGTGGCTTTGGGCAAGTCCCTTTCTCTCTTTGTTACTGAGGGGGCTGGACGAGTTGATCCCTAAGGATTTGCAGTTCCAAGCTTTCCCAGGTTGCTGTTGCCCCAGCTGGGTGCGAAAGTTGGCTTCGGAGAAGGAAGAGACCTCTGGGTTTTCCTGACTCCTGGCTGAGTTCCCAGAGGGTCTGCAGACACCTGGTCAGATGATCTGTGCTCTCCAGGACCTCTGGGAGCACAAGTGCATACCGACAAGATCCGGCCAGCGTCCCCTCTGAGTGGATGCCTCTTTTACATATAATTTTCTTGGTGGGTTGAATTAGTTCCCTATTTGTTTTTATAACATACTACCACAAATGTACTGGCTTACAATAGAAATTTCTTACCTTACAGTTCCAGAGGTCAGAAGTACAAAATCCATCTCACTGGGCCAAAGTCAAGGCATTAGCAGGACGGTGTCTTCTGGAGTCCCTAGGGGAAAATTGATTTCCTTACCTTTTTCAATTGCTAAAACTTCCTGCATTTCCTTGGCTCATGGCCCCTTGCTCCATCTTCAAAGCCAGCGTAGCATCTTCTCTCCTCTCTGACCTCTGCTTCCATCCAAATACTCTCTAACTCTGATCCTCCTGCCCCCACTTTATAAGGACCCTTGTGATTGCATCAGGCCCACCCAGATATTCCAGGATAATCTCTCCATCTCATACTCCTTAATTTAATCACACCTGCAAAGTCCCCTCTGCCATGGAGAGTGGCATTTTACAGGTTCTGGGAGTCAGTGTGTGGGTATCTGTGGGGGCCATTATTCAACCTACCATTGGGATTGTCCGTCAGTTTCAAAAACTAGACTGGGACAGGGACAACAGAGTATTGGAACACCTGCCCTGGACTGGGGAATTGTAGACTGCCCCCTAGGTGGGTGACTCTGTAGCTGACTGCAGTTTAAACTGTATATAACAGCAAAGCCTGTTTGCTTTCTGGGTGTATTTAGATTCTCCGTTTTGAATTACATCAGGGCCTTCATCCGCAGAAATGTACTCTCAATACTCTCAAAAGAGGTGTCCATGTCTCCTGAAAACCACCAGGTTTTGATGAGCCACATCCATTGCCTTCCTTCTTCATTCTGTTCATGGCAGATACTGAGTGTCCACCACGTGCAAGGCAGCGTGCCAGGGAAACCAGCCATCTCCAAGACATGCTCCTTTCCCTGGTGGAGCTCCTGTCTAGCAGAGGAAGGGAGGCATGTAAACAGCCATTTTTAACACAAGGCAGGATGTGCTGAGTGATGTAGCAGGGAGGCACCAAGGCAGTGGGAAGACAGGAGGGCGACATCGCGTCTAGTCCCTCGACTGTCAGATCATACGCTGCAGTTTTTGGTTCAACAACATGATTGCTATAGCACCTGCATTTTAGGTTAGTAACTCTTGTGGGCTAAAAATTTTAGCACTTGTAAAAGATGGGGTGATGGGTCTTACTCTTTCTCTACGGGTTCTTGTTTCAAAAGTGGTATCTAGCTCTGAGGACTGATATGAAGTCACTTCTACTCAAGGTTGATTAAAGTTGGGGACAGTAAGAATTTGCTAAGCAAAGCAGAGCCCGAGAAGAACATGGTCTTATATGCTGGATCTGAATGGGTAACCTTCGGGGCCACGCTCGGACCAGCACTTGCTTGCCATAGCTGACCCACAAACACCCAGCGAGCCTGGCTTTCCTCATTGGAAAGGCGGCCCCTTCTCACGTGCCCTTGCAGAGGTGAAGGAGAATCTCCAGCAAGAGCTCCCTCCAACTCAGAACACCGTTTTAGAAAATACAGCTGACTTCTCCTGGAAAAACAAAACCAACCTCTTCTTACTCTGGTCATGGAAACCAAGTTGGCACCTCATTATCGCCTTGTTAGCAAGGGACAGGCTGCGTGGAGGACAAACCTGGTAGGAAGGGTTGGCTCTGAGTGGGCAGGGTTTTGCGGTAAGCTTAATTGCTTTTCTAAAGCTCAGCTACTTAATACTCCACAAGCAGAAATCTATCATCAGACTCTTGACCATCCTCCTCTTCCTTTCATATTCTCGCCTCCTACTACGTAGACAATTAACGCCTCCCCAACCCTGCTGACGCCACCGCCGTGGTTTGTGCACTGGGGCCCCCAAGGCTCTGCTGCAGCCAGCACATCTAAGAGGAGAAAAGGTCCGTAACCAACTTTCACCTAGAATCCCCAGGTCCCTGGCATCTTAAACTGCAGCTGGCTCGTTCTGCCTTTGGAGCGCGGCAGGGCTGCTGGCTGATTGAAGGCAGTATGTCTTTAGTGACTTAGAGCAAATTCTTATTTCTCACAGGATGGGAAATAGTTACTCAAAGTCGTTTTTCTCTGGCTCCGAAATGTGTTTTGTGCTTGTATTTGAATGTGGGTGTGCCTGATGTTCTGAAAACTCACGTCAGACACAACAGTGAGACAGCCCATGGGACACACTCAGAGAGGGCTGAGAAGCTGCACACTTAACCACCTTTCTTTTCTTTTCACAGCGTTTGAACCCCAGGTCTCTGTTCACTCACTGTGAGTCTTTGCAAGTAGGTCCCCTAATTTCTCTGAGCTTTAGGTTCTTACCCTTCATAATTGGGGTGAAAAGTTCCTGCCTCATAGGACTGTTCGAGTGATCAAATGAGAGAATGCAGGCTAGCTAAGCACTGGTCACACAGTAGCATCACAGTCTGTTGAGACTCTCCCCCATTCACCTTCTTCCCCATGACCTCCACACCTGCCCCCGTCCTCCCACCATTTTCTTTGACCAACGCAAAACGCCGCCCCAAGCAGAAGCTCGTTTCCTCAGAGCAAGTGTCTCTGGCGTGGGAGAGGCGTGCCACGCCACACGCTTCCCATGTCTCCTCCTTTTTTTCTGAACCATGCCCCCCCCCTCGGCCTCTCTCCTTTGTTTCATCATCATCAGACTTTTACTGTGCAGAACCCGTGACAGAGGAAACCTTGTCTGAAGTGCCCCAGCTTTGTAGTTTCTACCCCACGCTCCCACAGGCCTGCCGAATATGTAGCCTGCGTTGTCCATGGGAATCCCACTTTCAAAGGCACAGACCCAGGCTCCCATTCAAATGTTCTGGGGATTCCAGTTCATCAACACCCCAAACGTATTTCCCGATTATACCCAGTCCCCAAAACGGATGTGTCAGACCAAGAAATATGGCCTCACAAAAGAGCCCTGACTATGGTAACCACGTACCCCAGGCTTTCTGGGAAAATCTGTTCCCTTATGCGTCCGGATTTTTTGGTGCAGAAAATACCGTAACCAACCAGCAGAGGACACGTGGAGGACACGTGGAGGGCACATGTTCAGACAGACCACCCATGTAGAAAGTAAGGTTCTGTGTGCACCCACCATGGCCTACGACCTCAAATTCAGATTATTCTCCTGCGAATTTTTGGTTATCCTTTGTGCTGGTTGGGTTTGGAGTGGACGGAAGGGAACCTGATTCTTGCTGCTTTTGGATGTGAAATAAGGACAGGGATGAAAATGTGTTTGGTGCAAATATACACAATTCATTCTGTCTGTAATTTTGAGGCCTGCTTTTTTCACTTAACATTAGAGTATATGGATTTTCTCATATCACTAATTTTTTGAGGGGGTGGTAAAGAATGACCTTACCAATTCAAGCCAGTGTCTACCGTTGGCATTGTTGGGGGTGAGAGGTGCATGGGGAGAGTGGACACCCAAGGAACATTTCATGTGTGGGATGTTTTCTACCTCAAGCTTGGCGCCAGGTTAAACTTTTTTGAATGTCCTGAGTGTTACATAACGAAGTAGAAACACCAGCAGTGAAAGCCTGCTGAATATTTCGTTCCGTAGCTGTATCATAACTCACTCAGTTTAAAACTCCCCTCCCTGGTATCGGATATTTGTAATTTTCAACTACGGGCCCGAATGAAGTACTATTAAACATCTCTGGGCATCAAGTTTTTTCTGAATTTTAGCGCACTTTCTTCGAATAGATTCGAAGAGTTGAATTACTGGGTTAAAGCACATGGCTGTAGGGAGTGCGTATTACGTGGCTGTCTTTCAACAAGTTGTGTGTTTGTTTCTAGTGGTTTTAGCTTCTACCTCTTTGATGCCCCGTGAGGTTGAACATTCCTTACATAATAATTTCCTGTTGGAGTTTTATTTTTCATTGATGTGTGTGTATAAGCACAGGTTTTTGCAGACTCGCTTATAAGTGGCGCCTTGTGAGAGGGTCTTGTTTACATCGGGCAGGGGCCACCGATAAGCACAGAAGGAACCCCTGGCCTCCCTGGGGGAAACCAGCTTTGCATCTCGACCTCTGTCTTCTTGCAGTGCCGCCAAGCTCCTGGACAAGAACCCGTTCTCGGTCAGTAACACGACCCCTCTGCTCCCTTCGCCTGCCAGTCTCCAACTGGCTCAACTGCAAGCCCAGCTCACCCTCCACCGGCTGAAGTTGGCACAGACAGCTGTCACCAACAACACCGCAGCCGCCACGGTCCTGAACCAAGTCCTCTCCAAAGTGGCCATGTCCCAGCCGCTCTTCAACCAGCTGAGGCATCCGTCTGTGATCAGCGGCCCCCACAGCCATCCCGGGGTGCCCCAACATGCTGCGAGTGCGCCCAGTGCCCGGTTTCCCTCTAATACAATTGCCTTCTCACCACCCAGCCAGACACGAGGTCCAGGACCCTCCGTGAGCCTTCCCAGCCAGCCCCCCAGTGCCATGGTGATGCATCCCTTCAGTGGTGTCATGCCTCAGACCCCTGCCCAGCCTGCAGTCCTCTTGGGCATTGGCAAGACTGGGACAGGTCCCTCTGCAGCAGGATTCTATGAGTACGGCAAAGCCACCTCCGGCCAGGCATATGGCTCTGAAACAGACGGTCAGCCCATCTTCCTGCCAGCCTCGGCCTCTACCTCGGGCAGTGTGGCCTATGAAGGGCACTACAGCCAGTCAGGACAGGATGGCCAGGCTGCCTTTCCCAAAGACTTCTATGGAGCCAACTCCCAAGGGTCGCACGTGGCAGGCGGGTTTTCAGCTGAGACAGCTGGGGGCCTGAAAGGGGACGTAGGTCCGCTGCTGCAGGGTCCAAGCAGCCAATGGGAGAGCCCCCATGGATTCTCTGGACAGAGCAAGACTGATCTCACAGCTGGCCCCAACTTGTGGCCTCCACCCCCCGGCCAGCCTTATGAGCTGTATGACCCTGAGGAGCCCACCCCAGACAGGACCCCTCCTTCCTTCGGGGGTCGGCTAAACAACAGCAAACAGAGTTTCAGCGGTGCACGGCGGCGGGCCAAGGAGGAGCAGGCAATGCTGTCTGTGCGGCCCCTGCAGGCTCACGAGCTGAATGACTTTCATGGGGTGGCCCCCCTCCACCTGCCGCATGTCTGTAGCATCTGTGACAAGAAGGTATTTGATTTAAAGGTGAGTCATCCAGGACCATCTAGGAACCACCACTGGAGCCTGGGTGGGCTCACCACCACCACCCAGTTCTCGCTGTTTATGGGTGGGGAATTGGGTAACAAAATGTTGCTATCTCTACCTTTGATTAAAATCACAGGTATTAGAACCAAAAGGAATTTCAGAAATGCACTAGGGCCAGTCCCTTGCTTTAAGACAAATAGGAAATTCTTACCCATGTCTATAGCTGAGAAAGCTATGGCTGAGTGGGGGGATCAAGTGACCCCACCTGGATTGCAGAGAAGGGTCTTGGGAACTAGAATCTCCTGCCTCTTTGACGAAGACTTTTCCTCTGTGGTACACTTAGAAGTTACTGCTCCTGGAGCGCATATGTGTGCTGAGTTTGAAAGGGGGAAACACGTGAGCAGGATTTTGGATTAGGGACGAGAGGGAAATTCTCAGGTAGGGTCTAGATAAATTACCGTCTGCGAAATGGAGACAGAGTCTCATGACAGTTCCCAGTGGCTGAGAACTGCTCCAGCCCCAGCAAACAAATGTCCATTATAGTATAAATTTCTTCCCCCAAAAGTATGGATGATGCAGTGAAATATTTCTTTTTCCTTTCTCTTTTTTCATTCGTTCACTTGGGACAAGCTGTACTTCCACAGCACTGCTGGGAGAGAGCGGAGCTGGGAGCTGTAATTCAGCCCCACTAGGTCAACCCTGGCACCTCATCTTTTACTCTATGAAAGCACCATTTTCAACTTCAGCTGACATTTGTGCTACCACGTGATCCCAGTCACTGACAAGTGGTAACAAGAGAAAAGCAAAACCAAACACTTGATATGACCATCTAGAAGTTTTTCTTTTCTTTTTTTAAATTTTCTTTTTTTTTTTTTTGGTATATTTTATTGAGTATGGTATTACGATTGTCCCATTTCTCCCCGTCCCCACACCCCATTTCATCATCCCCACTTATTCCATGTCCATGTCCATGGGCTGCACACACCAGTTCTTGGCGTCTTAATTCCTTCTTCCCCTCTCACTGGACCCTTAGTCCCACGGCACCCCCATGCCATTCCCATACCCAGGTAGGACAGTCTGGCAGGTGCGGTCACAGAGAGTCGCAAAGCCTTAGAAAAGGATTAGGGGAGACAGAGTCCTCCATCACCTCTCATGTCAGCCAGCCCCCTCCAGAGACTGGAGGTGAGAAGGTGTGTCCCACCTGGGCGACAAGATGCACTTGCACCGTGGGACCCAAGCAGAGGGGAATGACAGTGTAGTGTGAGTCCCACTAAGTAAGGATCCTTATGAAATACAGATGGGAAGAGAGACAGAAGGCAGTATAGCTTAAGAGGCACAGACCGTGGCAAGACCAGGCCCATATTCAAATCCCCACTCTGCTGCTTTCTAGCTATGGGACCCTGGAAAAATCATTTTGTCTCTCTGGGCCTCGGTTTTTACATCGGTATGGTGAGAATAGTAATAGTATCAACTTTGGAGAGTTACTGCTCACATCCAGAAAAGGTTTTAATATATGTTAGCTGTTATAATTGCTTTGAAATATTTCACTGCATCATCCATACTTTTGGAGGGCAGAAATTTATACTGTAATGAACATTTGTTTGCTGGGGCTGGATGGAGAGCAGGAGTGGGTCAGGAACCTGGGCGGAAGAGGAGTGGGGGAGGAGGTGCTTCTGCAGGGTTGGTCTAACCTCCGGGCGCGCTGAGCTACCAGTCTAGCCGGGGAAGGCTGCAACCGTCCCCTGCCGTCCCACAGACTCAGATCTGCTTCCATCATTTTTCTTTCCTTCTGGCCTAGGACTGGGAGCTGCATGTGAAAGGGAAACTCCATGCTCAGAAATGCCTGGTCTTCTCTGAAAAGTAAGTGCTGTCCAGGAGAACAGGTTCAAGCATGCGCTCAACAAATAACTTGTTGAGCACCTACTGGGTGCCGAGCTTTGTTGTAGGTGCTGGGGAAACAGCAGAGAACAACACAGGCAAAGTCCCTGTCTTCAAGGAGCTTACACTTAATGGGGTGATCAGATGTAAGCAAAATAAACAGTGGATCATACACATAGCATCACAGGTGGTCAATGCTAAGTACAAAACCATGGTGGGGGGGTGGGGGGGTAGGAAGCGTGTGTGTGTGTGTGTGTGTGTGTGTGTACCTTGCCTTTGAAATGGGAAGGGAGCCTTGCTGAGGACAGACACCTCAAGAGAGGGTGGAAGGAGTTCAGGGCTATCTGGGGGACATGCACTCCCTGTAGAGGAAACAGCAGGTTCCCAGGCCCCAGCATGGCCTGAGATGCTCCAGCAGCATCAGTGTGACCAGAGCAGAGTGCTGAGTAAGAAGCCAGGGAAGTGCCAGAGCCCAGACCCTGAGCCCTCGGGCCTGCTGGAGGGACTTCTGCTTTTGCTCTGAGTGTGACTGGAGTGTCGGAGGACTGAGCAAAGGAGTGACTGATGTATGTGCTCTGGCTCTACCCTAACAGGCCTCTGGCTGCCGTGCTGAGAACAGTGCGGGGCAAAGGCAGATACCTGGAGACCAGTGAGGAAGGGGCTACAGGCTTCCACAGAGAAGAGGTTGCCTGGCCCAGGGATGTAGGACAGAGGATGGGGTTAAATTTTTGAGAGCACATTCAAAAGACCTCCCTTTCTTATTTACAAAATCCCCCAAAGTGGAAGTAACCTGTATGTCCCCACCAAATGAATAGGTAAACAAAATGTGGTATGCACTTACAGAGGAATGTTATTCAGCATTAAAAAGGAAAGAGTTTCTGACCCTGGCTTCAGCATGTGTAAAGCTTGGGGATGTTACACTCGGTGAAATTAACCAGAAACCGAAGGGCAAAAACGGTGTGTTTTCACTTATAGGAACTCCCTAGAGTCGTCAGAGTCACAGAGGCAGAAAGCAGAATGGTGGTTGCCAGGGCTGGGGGAGGGGGAGGTGGGGAGTCGGTGTTTAATGGGGTGAGAGTCTCAGCGTTGGGAGATGAAAGAGCTCTGGAGATGCACGGTGGTGATGGAGGCAAAACAGCATGAATATGCTCAATGCCACTGAGTTGTACACTTAGAAATGGTTAAGTGGGTAACCTTTATGTTATGTGTATTTTAACACAATGATTTTAAAAAGGTCTTCTCTGGCTCCCCAATGATAAAATTTTACTCTGATAAAGTATACCGTTCAGTGGTATTTAGCACATTTCACAAGGTTGTGCAAATATTGCCATTGTCTAGTTCCAGAACGTTCTCATTGCCCCCACACCCTGAAGCAGTCACTGCTCATTCTTCTTCCCCCCAACCCCTGACAACCACTAAACTGCTTTCTATCTCTGCAGGTTTGCTTCTTCTGGACATTTCATATAAATGGAATTATATACTATGTGGCATTTTGTGACTGGGTTTTTTCACTTAGCATAAATATTTTCAGGTTCATCCACATTACAGCATATACCATTTTTATGGCTGAAAAATATTAATATATATATATGTATATATATCACATTTTATTTATCCATAAATAAATTTTTTAATCTGTGTTTGGAGCCTTTCTACCACTTGGCTGTTGTGCATAGTGTTGCTGTGAACGTTCATGTAGGAGTTTTTGTTAGAACATCTATTTTAAACTCTTTTGAGCCTTTTCCTAGGAGTGGAATTTCCGGGTCATATGGTAATTCATTATTTAACTTATTCAGTAACTGGTTCCCCCTTTCCACCCCCTCCAGCGCTGGTGTCCGGTGTATGCTCGGTTCTGCAGAGGGTGCTCTGTGCGCCTCTCCCAGCAGCCCGGCCATTTATAACCCTGCTGGGAACGAAGGTAAGGGCCCACAGGTCAGCGGCTGGAACCAGAAATCAGCTTCTCAGAGGCTTATTATGGCATGTCTTTCATAACCAAACTTCCCTGCTGTGCCCTTAGGCGTCCATAAAATGAGCAGGTCCCAGGTCGCTGAAATGCTCTGACCCTGCTGCCTGGGCTTTTGGGCATTTTCTGACATTGTTTAGACGCAAAGCTTTGCTGGTCACCAACATGCCCAGAGGTATATGAGGGAGCACTCAAAAAAAAACCCCCAGAATTAATTTTTTTTAAATTGTGTATCTATTCTTGCATGTTTAAGCTTCAGTCACCTTCAAAGTACAGTCACCTTCAAAGTACTCTCTGTCTGATGCAATACACCTATCGAGATGTCTTTTTCCACTGCTCAGAACGGTTTTTGAACGTATCGATTTTGATGCCTTTTAGTGCTTCTGTTGGTTTTTGTTTTACCTCTTCCACTTTGGCAAAATATTTCCATTTAGGACTTTTTTCATCAGGGGGAGGGGGGAGAAGTTGCTCAGGGTGAGATTGAGTGGATAGGGAGGGTAGGGTATGGGGACCATGCTATTTTTTGGTCAAAAACTGCCAAACACTTAGAATGGTATGGGAAGACGCACTTGTAAATCTCCCATCATGAAATGGGCAGTCACGTTGAAAGAGTCTCCAAAACAAATTCACTGAAGCCAAATGCAGCCTCTCGCAACAATACCAGCTTGTCCACTGACACAGTTGGGTTCCTAGAACACTCACCTAGTGGGGGAAGCCTGTACTACAAGGGGCCCACCCTCCAGAAGATAATTCCAGGTTTTTTGGGGTTCCCCCTCGTAATCATGACAATTACTAATCAGTATGTTGAGAGCGAATTTTCATTTTTCGCTTCCCACTTATGTCCTAATAATGACTTCTGCAGGTAAAGTAGATAACTAGGTTTTCACCCAGTGTTGTGTGATTTGTCATTTAGATTTTGCCTCAAATCTTGGAACGTCATATGCAGCCATTCCAGCAAGGTCATTTACTCAGTCAAACCCCGCCTTTCCGTCAGCTTCCCCAGGGACAGATGTAAGTACAGAAGCATTTTCTCTGTGTCATTGTCATCGTCAAGGCGTTTGTGTCACCTGCTCTGCCTGGGTGGTGAGTGCAGGGGAGCTGAGAAGAGGCTGGTGTCGCTGTGGCCCTGTGCACTGCAGAGAAACGTGTCCCAGGACAGAGGCCAGGACTTGTCTAATTCAGTCCAGTGAGTTTTGAAACATACAGATAAAATGCTGACATAAATTTCTAAAATTGAAGGCATTCATAGACTTTCTGACACTCAGCGCTGGTTTAGAAAGATATAAGTTTGAGTTTGTGAGCGTATGTTTTTTAAGATGATATTTTATTGAAGGGGACCCTTTCCTATGAACAGGTAATTCTGAAACTTGAATGTGTCTGAAAGTCATGACCTTGCACTAATGGTATTTGTTGGCCGTTTGGGAAATGGCAGCTTCTGTATAATACTTTGTTTTTAGTTGTGTTTGTAGTCCTCCCTCTCTACAACATGCTCTTTAGTCCCCCAGGGCTCTAAAGTTCATCCCTCCTTTTCCACCGGTGGTGACAACCCTTTTCCTTCTCTTTGTTATCCCACTGCGTGTAGCCTTGTCCCCCCCACCCCAGGAGATATCTGACTCTCCGTTCCCTGAGAACGCATGGAAAGTGGCTGGAGACACAGAACTGACTGCCACACAGTATACATTTGCTAGAGGGCGTGTGTCTGTGTGTTCTGCCCGTGCCTGTATTTTTCTTTTTTTTTTTTTCAATTCAGGATGAGAGCAGCTGCAGCTCTTTCTCTCATCTCATGTAATAAGTGAGCACAAGCTCATGACAGCAGGCCTCCACGTGCTGTCCCCTCCATGTGTCGTCCCCTCCACGTGCCTCGCCGGGCGTTCCTGTGAGACTTGCAAAGGGCACACTGAGCAGTGTAGGTTTTAGGCCCTGGAGAATGAATGATGGGGGAGGTGAGGAGGTTCATGACAGGAAGCGAGGCCTGCCTGGGCAAGATTCCTATTTGTCTGTTTGTTTGTGATGTTTAATGGGAGAAGTGTCTCAAGAGAGAGCCCCTGGCTACAAGCCCAGGATTTTGGAGAACAAGAAATCTGTGGTTTCCCTCTCTGTACTCTCTATGCTGAGAGCCACACCTGGTCGGTGGCAATTTCGGGTCAGTCCCAGGAGAACACAATGGCTGGGTTCCGAGACCCCTGTCATTTATCTTTAATTACATGACCTTGTGTCCCAGTGGTGATGCTGGCAGCTGTTTCCCCGTACTGTAGACCATGGAGGCATCTTGGTACCCACAACCCGCACTGAGGGGAGGGGACCGTGACCCAGGTGAGGGAGGTCGGATTGAGAGGCAGGTAGGCCAGAGGTCTGGGCTTAGGAAAGAGCTAGTGTCAGTGGAGCCTCTTCTAAAGAGGAGGAGGCTGAGGAGAGGGAAGGGCAGGGCAGCTCTTTGTGTGTCCGTGCCTCAGCCCCATCCTCCGGGACTGACTAGAGAACCAGAGGCCCTTTCCTGCGGATGTGGAGCCAGGAGCCCAAGTTCAGGTTCCAGCTCTGGAGCCCACCAGCTATGTGGCCTTAGGCAAATCATTTTACTTTCCTGAGGCTCCGTGTCCTTAAACAGCGAGAATGCTCCGCTATAATGACTTCGGAAGGTAAAATAAAGGGCTGGTGTTCCCCTGGCTTGTGTAATTGATTGTTTAGACTATGCCTCAAACCTCAGAACATCATTTGTGGCCCTCTGGGCACAGTCCCCGATTCAGGGGTCAGGGCTGGGAGTGGGAGCAAGGCTCGGGGTAGACCAGAGTTGTCCTGCTCCTGTAAGGGTCAGATGAGACCACCTGTGTGCCAATGACTTGTAAACCTTGCAGTGAGTAAGACGTAACGGTGGCTGTTGGTGAGTCCTGAGTCCTCTTCACATGCCGTGGGGAAACCTGTCCTAAGACTGGCCCTGTTTGCTAGCCGCGTGACTTTGGGCAAGTCTCAGTGTTCCTTGGGGCCCAGTCTGTCCAGTAATCTCCGCGCCGTATCTGCTCCCTTGAGAGATGCGGGGAGGCTCCCTTTGCTTACGTGCAGGGCAGGCACGAGTAACCTGCTGACCCGTGATAATTCATGAATACGGTTTCCTCCAAGTGCCTAGAGACCGGGAGGTCATCTGGTTTGAACCTGAGAAGAAGCAACACACAAGAAACATTTTGCTTTCTGCACTGGAGGCCAGCAGGAAGGACACGGAGAGCCACTGACACTTGGGATGGTGATGATTACAATAGCAGACCTTTATCTAGTGCTTAATGCATTCTTAGCATTTTTGATGTATTAACTCGTTTAATCCTCCAGACAACCCTGTGAGGTGGGGAAACCAAAGTGTAGAGGTGCTAGGCGCCTTGCCTCAGGTCACGCAGCTGGTAAGTGGAGGCCTCGGGGTTTGAACCCAGGCGACCTGGCTCTAGATGCCTCACTTTTAACCACTAAGCCCTCCTGCCCCTCTCTGAAAGTTTCCGAGTTCTCTTCCTTGCTGTGATTATCTCCTTAGTACGTCCCTCCGCTCCCTACCCCCACCCCACAAGTTGCTTGGCAGGATCTGAGACTACCTTGGGGCATGCAGGTCTTGCCCGGCCTCACCAGCCAGCAGCCGTGGAGCAACGTGTAGGCGCCGGTCAGTCCCAGCGTCCTCATTCTTTGCCACCTTGACAGAGTCTCCCAGGATGAACTCAGATGTTTGAAGGCATTTTCCACAGACCCAGTGGAGGGAGAGAGGCATTCTTTGACTGGTTTTATCGTTATATGGCCTGTGAGGCCTTGTTGGTCACCTGAGCCTCCCCAAGGATGTCTGGGTACAAGGACCAAGCCTGCCCAGCTACATGTCATCAGTGGCTGGATGGCCTCATCCTTCTGTAGGCCTCTGGTCCTATCGTTTGCCATTTCTGGCAAATGGAATTGAATGCAGACGTGTCTCTCTTTAGGAAAACCTGAAATACAAAAATATTGACATTTGAAGACACTTTGAGAAATGAAGAGCCAATGAATCAGCTACCAAAAGATAAATTATAAAGGTCCTTTAAGTAGCAGTGGCATCTCTCAGAGAAATTAATGATTTTTTTGCGGGGGCGCCTGCAAATACTGACCTCCAAAGATTAAGCAGGTGCATCAGAGGCAGTTACTTTGCTAGCAAAGGACACTCTGCCCATTGAGCTCCTTGTGCATATTCATTTCTTCTGGTTTTGTCTGCTTATAAAATTTATGCTTTTTGTGAAAATGCAAATGGAAAAGACGTATTTAATGAGCGATTGAAATTCCTCCATTATCCCCCTGCGGCCCCCGTGAGAGCCCATAAAAGCTTTCTTGGGCTTTCCTCCAGAAGTGTTTCCCAAGCCCGTGCCAGAGCTTTTTCTGTCTGATTCCACTTACGTACATCTTTTCAGAAACACATTTTGTTGAAGACCAGCCAGGACTCTGCTGTTGTAGAATCACTATTGTTCGTGCAGCAAAAAGCTGTCCCTGCTTCTAAACGCCCCCGTGTTTAAGCAGAACACAGTGACACAGGCCCTGAGAACGAGCCCTCAGAAGGTCTGTCCCTGAAGTGCCACACAGGGTAAAACAATCAGAAACCCCACCCACCACCCCCACCGAGCCCAGGCCCGGCTGCTAAATTCACACTTGTCTCACCTCTGTGAGAGTGGTGCCGGCCTTTCGTGCCCATGCGTATTGTTGACAGAGATGGGGAGGGCGAGGGGGTGATCTGTCTGTCCCCAGCTCCCCTCTCCATCCAACTCTAGGGTCCCAGGAGAGTGTGTTGACTTTCACTGAAGCTCCTGCCACTTGACAGAGCAGTGGCACTTTGTCTTTGGCTGACAGTCGTCATAAATAGAGTAATCAGGTTTCTTGAACGGGCCTTCAGGGCCTCCTCAGGCTGTAAATAGTTTTCTTGCACCTGTCCAAGATGGACTTGGCCTGCTGGCTGTCCCCATAAAACCGCCTGGAAGATTTCACAGCCACCTTGGGGATTATTTGGTGCCAGCGCCACAGATGGACCTCCCTGGCCTGGGATGATACGCATTGTTTTATGGTTTCTTTCTCACCAGGACCCCACACACTGGAAAACTTGCGTAAATAAGGAAATCGAGGCAAAGGGGCACTTAAATGTTTGTGGAAGGCCAGAGGTTTAAGTCATAGGTGGCTGTTTTCTAGAGTGTCTGTCTGTCCTCTTTGGCCTTCTGGGTCCATGGTTCAGAGCACTGTGGTCTCCCAACTTCCAGAGAGCATGAAGAGTAGCAGTTGACCTGACAAATGGTACCCACCCCCTCCGACCAGTCCAGCTCTGTCATTGCTCCTGTCCTGCCAGTGGAAACCACCCTGTGCATTTTCGAAGAATGCAGAAAGCCAGGAAACAGGAAACCTGGGTGGGTTTTATTTTCTGGGTTTTTTTTTCCTTTTTGCAAATCTTAATTATGTTTTCATGTTGCAAAAGCAGCACAAACATAGTGCAAAAAAATTCAAGTAGTAACAGAAATGTAAAAAATAGGAAATCCAACCCTGCAGATAAAACTGAAAGTAGAGGCCCTTTACTCTAATTAAGTGTTTCTAGCTGGTGGACACGTGCATGTGTAATTACTAAAAGTATATGTTTTTGCAAATATCAGATAACACCATATAATGTTGTACAACTTGGGTTTCTTTTCTTTCCACTTAAGCTCATAATACATATTTAATTGATTTCTAGACATCTTTGTGCATCTAAACCTAAACCCTAAAACCCTATCTTAATGGATAACATAATCTATTGTATGCATTTACCATAATTTATTAAGTCCATGATTGATTGATTTCTTCACTGAGACCTGAGCTGTAATCACAAACCAACCACTACTTCGTTGCCCACGGATCAAGCCCATTAACTTCTTCCAGGCATCAGTGTCATATGCACAGTGATGGGTGTGGACCAGATGACCTCCCTCTTTTAAGATTCCATGACTCTAAAGTTTACATGTTGAACCACCCCAAGACCTGTTGGCAAATCTGGCACCAATAAAAGTAGATTTTCTCTACATCAAAGCTAATATGCTTTATAAAATATTTGAAAGTGTCAATAAAGACACCTGTGTCTATCCTACTAGAGCCATAGCTTTGGGACCCATGCCCATTTGCTCTTGTACAATATGTTCAAAATCAGCACCGTGAGGAATAAATATTTGTGTTGTGTCTGCCCCCAGGTAAGAGCCAATAGAGGCCTGCAGACCAAGTGCCAGGTGAAATTAGGTCATGCCTAAAGGAGTTCAGTCTGGAGCTCAGACATTGTTTATTGAAGATGAAACTCATATTTATAGCTCTCACAAGCACTTGGAGAGACTTCTCTCGCCCCGCAGGCCTGTTGCCCTAGCCACATTTTTATTGCAACTTCGTGAGTTGTTTGAACTGGGCCTGCTCTCTGAGCTCATCTGCAAAGGCTGTTCCCACCGGCATCAGGGGGCATTGAAAGGCCTCAATCTCCCGACCCAAGTCTGTCTGCTCTTTTTATATTTCCACCCACCTAAGAAGAATTGTGGGTGGGTGGAGCAGCCTGGGGCCCAGTCACATGAACCATTGGGAGCAACATCTGGTTTTAAATGAGGGACCCCCGCATGTGAAAACGGACAGCCTGGGCCCCTGATCGCTCCCGAGTGGGGCATTCCAGGTCAGTGCCGGCCTGCGGGCCTACTGAAGCCGACTGGGAAAGGATGACTGTCCCTTTACATTAGTAATTAGGCCTTTGGTTACAGCCCTTGACACCTTAGCTCTCTTAGAGACTCGACCTCGGGTTGGAAAGTTTCAAATGCTCCTGTCACATGTGCGCCTCCTGGAAGCTCAACAAGCAAAGCAACGAGTGGGAGGTTAATGGGGCCCATCAACAACTCACACCAAAAATTCAAGCTGGCGAGGTCTTACAGTTCTCTCTAAACCCATCTACCCGTGCCCCAGCGCACAGCTTTTAAAAATATATTTTTGGTAACTTTTAATTTTAATACCATTCAGAATTATAAAAAAGTTGCAAGAAAGGTTTAAGGACCACCCATATACCTTTTATCCAGACTCACTACTCATTTACATTTGGCTCTTTTATCATTCTCTGCGTCTTTCTGTCTTTCTGTGTGTGTCTCTGTCATCATTCTCTTTATTCGTCTCTGTCTGTCCGTCCATCCATTTGTCCACCCGTCTATCCATCCCTCTGTTTATCTTTCATCCATCTATGTAATCATCTGTGCCTGTTTTCTCTTGAACCGTTGGAGACATGTCTCTTCGCCCCTCACTACATCAGTAGGAGTTTCCCAAGAACACAGATTTTTCTCTTACGTAATTACAATACAGTTATATTTTCCCCCCAAGTCTAGAGTCATTTATAGGAGCCTGTGGGATACCAAGCATTGCACCAAGGCCTTTTTCCTACATTGTGGCACTTTTGTCTTATAAACAGTCTCGTGGAATCAATTTTTATTCTCTCTGCTTTATAGACAAGCAAACTCAGGCATGGAGAAATTCAGTAATTTGCCCAAGGTTAGATACTGGAGAGCAGATTCATATCCAGGTCCCCCGAATCTGCCCACTGCTGCCCTGGCACTAGTACCTGGAAACTATAAGGCACACATTTCATGTGTGTCTGTCCTTGAAGAGGTACCAGGCCCGCGTCTGCTTAGTTCACCTTAGTATATCATTTCAGCTGTTCCAGGCTCCATGGACACCGAGTCACTCAGGGAACGGCAGACCTCATCTGCCAGTGCTCGCTGCCTGGGGATTATCTTCAGCCCTATAGAGACGAGACCACCACCAGCACGCACAGGCGTGTTTGAAAGATGAACATGCTTGTGAATGTGTTCATGCTGAAACAGATGATCACATACGGAGGGAGGACAGACATTACGCTCACTGGGACAGAGAGTGGGAAAGACACAGGCTTCCTGTTTATGGCCAGCACAGTTGGGGAACGTTATCATTATCCTGGATCTTAGCGTTTAGCTTGGCAAGGCTTCTGGGAGGAGTGGAATTTTAGAACTTGGAGCCATGTAAGCGTGGACATTTTACATCTGGGAAGGACTTCAGCCACATAGGCCACCTCCCTCATCCCAGCCCCTGGGAAGCTAAGGCCGAGAAAGGAAAGCAAGTTTGCCCTGTCGCATACCTAGTCAGCGGCCAAGCTGGGTCTTGAATCCAGGTCCCCTGTCTTCCGGGATTAGGTTCTTTCCACTACATTGACAAGTCCAAGCTTTTCCCAGCCAAAACCCCTTTTAATCATTTACTGCTACCTCCGGCAGGCACTGTCCTTCATTTCCTGGCTGGAAAAGTACTGTCTCTGCCAGAGTACTTACATTAGTGAGTAATTAACTAGTTATCCATTTTTATTAATCAAAAACACAGACAGACCAATCATACTCTCTAATTAGCCTAAGATTTAAGCAGAGTTACTGTGTCGATAGAGTCAAAAAACTCGAAGTATGGCTTCAACTCAGATTTTTTAAATGTCAAAAATAACAATCCTCCCTTGAGATATTATTACCTAAAGACCCGGAAGGACTCCGAGAACCCAGGCCGGACATTATTGTGCGGCTTCATGCTGCTGCGCCCCCAGCGAACAAATTTTACTCCAGGCGTGCCACCTAAAGATGGCGCTCTGCCTTCCTCGTGCTTGCCCACTTTCTTCCCCCCCTAACTTTCTCACGCTGTCATTCACATCTGCTGTGGGGCATGTGACAAATAATAGCCATGTTTATATAAAGTGTTCAAGAATAGATTAAGGTGACTTTATATATATATAATATATATTTTACATACACATATATGATATGTATACATATATAATATATATTTCTACAGCTTTTACAAATCGAATATGATTTTGATCCAAATCAAGTTTAAAACAAAAAGATATTTTAGATCGATGACAGAAAAGAATGCAGGCTGAACTCTCCTAAATCAAATATTTGCCAAAGAATATGCAGGCACACCTTGGAGATTTTGCAGGTTCAGTTCCAGACCACGGCAATTAAGAAAGTCACCAAATTTTGTTTTCTAGTCCATATGTCTACTCTATCCTGTAGTTGATGAAGCGTGCAGTAGCCTTTTGTCTAAAAACACATGTACGTACCTTCATTTTAAAATGTTTTATTGCTAAAAAATGCTAACAACTATTATCTGAGCCTTCAAAGAGTCATAATCTTTTTGCTGGTGGAGGGTCTTGCCCTGGACTTGTGAAAAAGATGCAGTGTCTGCAGAGCGTGATAAAACAAGGTACGCCTATAACACATAAATTTTTTTTTTGTTTCTAACTGGATGGGGTTTTTCACATGCCCTGAAGCCAGACCCAATACAAAGCACAGAGATTAACACAGAGATTCTCAAGATTTTCATTTCATGGCTTACTTTAAAATGATAAACTGAAATATACCAGTTCAACTGAAGAAGCTGCTTGTGGTCACTGGAGGTACTTGGCCTCCACCCTGAGGGGTCAACACCTTAGCATACCTAGAACCATTTACCATCCACCAGTTGGGTGACTACTGGAAGAATACTAAAGACCTCATGATTATCTTAAATGACAACAAAAGACTCAATAAAATCCAACTTCTATTTCTGATTTAAAATCTTGGGAGGAAACATGGAATGCATTTTTAAAATTTGAATGAAAACCTTAATTGAGACCTATTCATTTGAGGGTCTCTCTAACAAGGTCTGCAGCACGAATTCATCCCAGTCTTTGTAGCACGAATTCATCTCGGTCTTCAGCGACTGGCAGCTGTGAGGGTGTTTATTCTCCTAAAGCCAGTCCACCACCACGCAACAGCTTTTGTTGCACTCGTGCTTGAATAAAAAGCCTCTCTCAAGTTGCTTTTTCAGTCTGGAGGAGACAATGAGAGAGGCGCCTGGCCCTTGTGCCCAGTCACTAGGCAACTGGAGAGGGGATCGGCCCCAGATCCGCCCTGTGTGGCCGCTCTGCTCTCCAAGTACACGTTAGCCCAGGCCAAGCACAGCAAAGTCACATGGGGCAGAAACGTGCCCTGCTAGGAGATAGTGGGTTAGAGCGCCCAGCCTCAACCCTCCTGTTGATAGACTCAGTGGACCGGCCACTTTGCCTTGCCTGAGAGCGCAACTGGGTCTGCAGCTTTATGTGGACCACTCACCCTAATGGAAGGCAATGATCCTGCCTCTTAACTGCCCTGCTTCTGTCCTCCCTGGAGAGTCCTGGGTGCCACCTGGGCCACACACTGAGTCCTGTCCCCTTTGGGAAAGAGTTTGACCTCTGGACATTGCAGATGGGGAGATCTGAAAGGGGGAGTTGGGTTTCTCCACTTCAGGGCTGAACCATAAAAGGAAGTTATTATAGACTCTAATTGTCCTTAGCCCAGATGGGACCCAAGTATTAGCCCTCATTAGGGATGGGACCTCAGACTTTCCCACTGTCTTACCTTAGCTAGCCAACCCCGCGTTAATGTAATTAGATGTTGAAGTTCACTTTATCATAGCAAATGGTGCTTATGCAAATATAAGCTGTGCTATTAGAATGTGATTTGGGTTTGGAAAAATTGCATCCTTCCCATGCATGTTGGGATGGCTTATGGTTACTAATTCTCAAACCTCCTGGGGACTTGGGCTGATTAAGGTTTGCACAGACCAAACAGACACACTTCCTTCCTCCAGGAGCTTTGATTAGGTCTTGGCTTCCAAGCTGTGTTCCTCAGAGGTGCCTTTGGGACCACCAGCTGGAGTCTGGCAACAAGGTGCTGGACCCCAAAGTCTGTCTAGAGCAGATCCTCTTATATGTCACATATATTGGACTGGCGAGCAAGCTTTTGTCTGAAGAAAGGATTCCGAAGGCCAACGAAGTTTGGAAAGCCACTTCCCTGAACTGCTGTTGCTGCGAATGTCTGTGTCTATGTATTAGGGTCCCACAGATTCTTTCTATGGTCTATTTTTCTTCATTGGAACCTTTAAAAAGTATTAAGTCAGACAATATGAACTCTAAAAGAAAAGGGTTAAACATCTCTTCCCCTCCTCCCTTCCCGTTCTGCTCTTTGAAGATAACCAGTGTTGACAACTTGAAACATATCCTCCCATCCCTTTCTCTTCTGCTGATATCCTTTAACATTTTTGTTATTGGGGAAAATTTCAAACAGACAGAAGAGTCCACACTAGTATAAGTAACACCATATTCCCGCCCCCCAATTTCAATAATTGGGAAAATTTTATAACACTTGCTTCATTTACCTCTTTCTCGTACATTTTTATTTTTTGTTTTGTTTTACAAAAATGGCATGCTACTTGGCAATCTGTGTTTTTACTTAAATTATCTTAAACATTATTTCTTGTCAGCTCAGCTACCTCCTCCCTTTAATGATTAAGTAGCTCCCTGTTTTGTGCTTGAACCACCATTTACTCATCCGTTCCCCTATTTCAGACATCCAGGCTGTTTCCAGATTTTTATGTCACCTTATAAATTACTGCAACAAATTATCCACATACTTAAGTATTTATATATTGATGCATTTATTCTGTAGGATGGATTTCCAAAAGTGGGATGGCAGGATCATGGGCTATGTATACCCTAAGCTTTATGAACTATCGCTCACGTATATTCTCAAAAGATTGTAGATAACCTTTCATCAACCACAGATGCCCGTTTCCTCAAAACCTTGGATGTGATTGTTCATTAAAAATGTGAATCTTTTGTGTAAATAGATGACATAAAATTGATGTTTTCTAAGTGTGTATGAATCTCTCCTGCATTCATTTTGTGAATTATAGTTTCGCAATCATTATTTGGGAGGAGAATAGTCATTACGAATAACCGGCATAGACAGCAAGAGGGAAATGTCTTTTGAAGACCAGCCGCTGCTCTTTGTTTCTCTTAGTTTGTACAGCGGAAAACGGGTGCCGGCCGCGTGGTGCATATCTGCAATCTTCCCGAAGGAAGCTGCACTGAGAATGACGTCATTAACTTGGGGCTGCCCTTTGGAAAGGTCACCAATTACATCCTCATGAAGTCTACTAATCAGGTAGGTCTGAGTGCTCTCACACCGGTGTGTACCAGCTAGATTACACATTGGTGCTGATCTGTCTGGTACAAAAATGTATGTGTAATTTTTTTTTAAAGAAGGTGTTCTTGACATAAAGAGGTAATACACAGGGGGACTCCTATTGGCAAAGCACAGAGGTTTTTGTTGATGGTGGTGTTTTGTTTCCCCTTATTTCACCTTGCCCTTCTTGTGATGGTTCCAGGCTTCTTTGAGCTGCCTAGAGGTGAGGAGTGCTTTGACATGAGGTGCTCATTAATGTGGAAAAGCTAACTAGCCCCCAAAATAGATATCCACAGACCTGAGTGTTGGCCCCAAAATAGATATCTACAGACTTGAGTCTTTTTACTGCATGGTCATGCAGTAAATTCCCTGAGCTAATGATACAGTCTTATCTTCTGAGCTTCTCATGGCTGAGGGTCTGGCTTTGGAGACAGCCAGCAGCTGGGGACACGTATTTTCACTGATCCTTGGTGTTAGCATCCGAGGCCCTTGGGTTGCACAGCAGGAGAACGAGTGGGAACTGATGGATGCCTGGCAAGTCCAAGGAACTAAGAAGCCTTAACCCTTGGGGATTGACTGAGGCCTTGGGAATTAGTATGTTTGTCTTCATTTCTAAAGTCAGAGGGGGTGTTTATACAGAGAATGATCAGACATAAGAATATTTTGTGTTTGGTTATTAGTGAATATTTTTACTTTATGAATAAGTGTAACAGGCATAGGAGAAATTATTTTCTTAATTAAAGCATGAACTTCGGAGACAAAGCCACATCAGATCATTGGTGGTCTTTCTCCATCCACCTGGGCTTAGGTTGCTTGCTTTGTCTCTTTGTTTCTACTTCTCAGAATTCCATTTTGGGTAAATGTCCAAAATTCACTTTGCAACATGAATGCAGTGAAAGTCACTGAATTACCATATTTTGCCATATATAATGTGCCCGCATGTATAATGCGCACCCGTGCCGTGTGCGCATTATACACTGGATTATTATGCCCATTATTATATACATAGTATGTGATCCTTATACCCATTTATAATGCTCATTCTTATTTTTCCCTCAAAAATTTGGGCAAAAAGTGCTCATTATACACAGCAAAATACGGTAGCACTATTTGCATTTGACAGGTGAGAGCAAGAGGTACTAAACTGTTTCCATGAACAAAGAGGCTCTTAGAAAGCTGGGTGGCAGAATTTGAATAAAGCTAAATAATCTCACCTTCTTGTCTCCCACACTCTGCCACAGACCGTGACAGTGTGTAGAAAAGCGTGTCTGAAATTCAAAAACAAATGTGAGGGAAGGAAGGAGGATGCGTTTGTTCAAGGAAAGGGAGAGTGGGCGCTCACAGTGAGGACACCCTTGTCACAGCTCACTTTTCCTTCTCAACATGGAGGGACCAGATCAGTAACAAACCGAACAAATCTAAGAAACAATAACAACAGTGAATCCACCACCACAGCTACTGGGGTAAACTGGCAGGTCAGTCCAAACAGTCTATTTAGAAAGTCTCTGTAGACACCGATCAAATGGAAAAGGCCATTTCTTTGTAAGTTTTAGTATGTTTCTTTTTTTGTAAAGAAAGTGAGAGCTCAGATACCCAGGGCTTGTGCCTCTGTCTTCTGCCATTGCCACCACTAAATAGCAAATTTTGCAGGGATTGGCCCAAAGTCACTTGTGCAACAAACACTCTCCCCTGTTCTACGCCTTCCCCTAGGAAACTGTTGGTTAATGGAGCCTCCCTTCCCAGGGGTCTCCTGCGGCCGGCAGGCAGGCTGTAGCCCAGGATGGACATACATAATTAAGAACAGTGTTTGGTAACCATGGGGATCAGGAGAGGAGCCATCTTATAAAGAGCTCTTTTGGTGGAGTTAATAAATAGGTCTCTTTGAACAGATGGGATCAAAGAAAACTCTCTCTTGTACTGTTTTTTTTTCTTTTTATTGAGGTTGGAAATACATACTCTAAAGCGCACTAGTCCTAAGTGCACAACTCCATTAATTTTTTACATGTGTACGCCCATGTAATTACCACACAGGTCAAAATATGGAACATTTCCAGAACCTCAAAAGGTTTCTCATGCCCCCTTCCCCGTCAAAACCCCACCGCACCCCAGGGGGACACTGAACTCTAACTTCTGTCACCATTGATTCGTTTTGCCTATTCTTGAACTTCGTATACATGGAATCATACTTTGTACTGAATTTTCTTTCCTAGGCCTTTTTGGAGATGGCGTACACAGAAGCTGCTCAGGCCATGGTCCAGTATTACCAAGAAAAATCTGCTGTGATCAATGGTGAGAAGTTGCTCATTCGGATGTCTAAGAGATACAAGGAGCTGCAGCTGAAGGTAGGGCATTCCCTTGTTCATTCAGTCATTCAACAAACACCAGCCGAGTGTCTCCTCCTGACCGGGCACTATCCTAAGTGCTGGCAGGAAGGAGAGGCCGGGAAAGATGCAAAAATTACCCACTGCCTTGGAGGCTACCACGTGGGAAGGCAAACCATTATAACATGGTAAGAAATGTGCTCATTGATATTGAGTACAAGGTAGAAGGGGATGCTTGAGACAGGATGATTTGACTACCTGAGACCCTGAGGGATTTACAGGGGAAGTCTTGAAGGATAAGGTGAGAAGGGAAAGGTGCTTGCTTTTCAGAGGCGGGAGTTCCAGGCATAAACCCTGAAAACAACAACCTTTTCTACCCATGCAGGTCTTCGGTAACTTTTTTCCTCCATCACCCTCCTTGTTCCCTTTTTTCTCCTCCATTCTCTGTGTTTATGTCTTCAGCCTCACCGAAATTCTCCTAAGCAGTACATGACTGAATTGGCCCCTGTCAGAACTCAAGGATGAATTCAGATAATTCCAAACAGGGCTTTTGTTTTTATTTTAGCTTGTCCTACATTTGAATTTTCTTTGTTTTATTGTGAAATACAACATGCATACAGAAAAGTGACTAATTATGCATTACACTGTTTAAAAAGCACTAATGGATGAAATCCCGTAAGTCCCATAAAACCACCACCGAAGTCAAGAAATCGGACACCGAGAGCCCCAGAAGGCCCCCCGAGGCCCTCCTCACACTCAGCCCTTCCCTCTCCACTCTTGAGACTTTGAGAATAATTGTTTCCTTCAGCTTACAGCTCCACCACCTGTATCTGCCTTCCTGAACAGTGTAGTTTAGTTTGGTCTGTTTTTGAACTTTATAGGAAAGGAATCATACTGTCTGTGTTCTTTCATTCAACGTTATGCCTTTCATGTTGGGTGTGTCTGTTTTCATTGTATGAATTTCTAGCGTATGACTACAAATTTATTTATCCATTCCTATGTTGATGGACATTTTGAATTATTTCCAGTTTTAGGGTATTAAAGACAATGCTACTGTAAACGTTCTCAAACATGATACCCTGTACACATGAACACCAATGTATAACTTGGGGAGTAGAATTGCTGAATCACCGACATGCATACCCTCAAATTTACTAGATAATAGCAAGCTCTTTTCAAAATTAGTTGTCCCATGTTTATGCTCCTACTCGTACTACCTGAGAGTTTTCAGTGGTCCCCATTCTTGCTGATATTTTGTCTTATCTGACTTTTTAATTTTTGCCCATCAGGGGAGAGTGTAATGGTTTATCATGGTTTTATTTTTTATTTTCCCAATGACTGATTGACATTGAACACTCTTTTCTATGGTTAGTGGCTCATCCATTTGAATCTTCTCTGGTACAAAGTTCCTTTTCAAGGCGTTTGCCCTTGCTTTTGTTTTTAGGTGTTTCTTCTTAATGGTCTGTAGGAGTCCACTTAACTAGAGCACTTAACCCATTTGCATTTATTGTCATTAATGCTCTATTTGTGTTTAAATCTACCTTCCTATTTTGTGCTTTCTACTGTGCCATGTCATAGGGACTTTCCAGGTTACTTCAGCTCATTCCACATTTACCTGGGGTCCCTTTTGTTTAAGACCCACAATCCTCAACCTGCCTTCAAGGTAGAAGTCAGAAGACAAAGACTGAGTGGCTCTTTCTGGCCAGGATTAGCTTTCTGACAAGTCTGCATGTGTAGGTCGGGTATATGTCAACCAGCCGCCAAAGCCCTGATTCTGCTTTGCTTGCAGTCTCGCTTCTGAAGTTCCGTTGCCAACAGTTCTGGCAGAACCTGGCTTTTTTTTTTCTGACTAATGAAAGCATGTGACTTTTCTCAGACAAATCGAAGAACCCACCCCATTCTCCACCCAGCCAGAGTTCCTGTTCTCCTGGATTCTTCCCGAGGGCCGAAGTTGAATTTGTGTGCTGAATTCCCAGTGGAGTTTTGGTCTCCAAATAAAGTGTTGCTGTAATTTGTAATTACGAGTCATAGCAGAACTCAGCCTCTTAAATTAAGGTACTGAGGCACTGCAGTCCCTTACCAGGGGAGGCAGTTTGAGGTGGTGAGTAAACCATGGGCTAAAGAGGTCATATGGTCCAGGCTTGCGTTCAGCGAATGTTGTGTGCCCACTGCGGGTGGCAAGTGGGCCAGCAGCGTGCATATGGAGATGGGAAGTTTGTGGAGCTCACAGTCTGGTAGGAAGAAGATCAGGCAAACACAGTGCCACCTACACCCCGTGAGCTAAGCCAGATTGGAGGATGGAGGTGTTACCTTAGGCTCTACCCTTCCCTGCTTTGATGAACTGGGACAAGCTGCTTTATTTACCTCTGTGAGCCTCAGTTTCCAGTTTGGTAAGGACTATACCTGAGTTTTTGAGGGTATGAGCATTTTTTTTTTCATACATTGCCTCTTCGAGTCTCACAACCCCCCTCTCCTGTGAGGTGTGTAGGGTGGATAATGACAGTAATTGTAACAGTACAACAATAGTAACAAGCATACCTCGCTTTTACTGAGCACTGGCACGCTGGGTCAAGCAATGTGCCAAGCACTTTACAGAAATACATTATCTCCTGTAATTCTGCCATCGGTTTTGTCAAACAGGCATTGTTAACCTCGGTTTTATAGATGAGGGAACTGAAGGCCGTAGATGTTCAGTAACTGGCCCAAGATCATAGTTGCTGGAAGAGCTGTGATTAAAACCTAGGACCGTTTTGGTTTTGCACTCTGCCTGCACCTCTGCATTGTGTCTTTACGATCCCCGTTGCCCACGTGAAAAATCAGAGAGAATCTGGTAATTTGCTGTCGTCATTGAGCCAGTGAGCGGCAGAGGTGGTGTCTGACAGAGCTTCTCACACTTTAACACGGATCTTGTTAAAATTTCTGTGCCGTAGGTCTGGGGCAGGGCTGCCATTGTGCATTTCTAACAAGCTCCTGGAGATGCTGATGGAACTGGTCCTCAGAGCACGCCTGGAGCAGCAAGGTTCTGGAACACATTGTTTTCTGACCTTTCGTAAGGGTTTTCCACTCCCCAAAGCTGTTACACTGTCTCCGTGTGAAAGCATCTCAAAGCATGTTTCAACAATATAGCAATACATTCATTATGGTCCCTAAGTTGACATCAGCTAGGATTTTCTCTGCAAGAAACAGACATTTGTCTCAATTAAGCAAGCATATTGGCTAATGTTTAAAAAAAAAAAAAAAACAAAAGGAATGTTTTGGCTCATGTGAGTGAAAAGTGCAGGAGTAGCCCTGGCTCCAGGTGTGGCTGGAGCCAGGGCCCAAGTGATGGCGTTAGGGCTTGACCTCTCTCCACACTGTTTTTTGCTCCCTTGGCTTCCTTGTGGGGTCTCCCTGGGACGGCCCCTGGCAGCCCCAGGCTCTCTCCTCTAGGTGGCGTGATGGCTTCATTGACTTCTGCCGCTCTGGCTTCTCATCCCCGCACTTCCTTCAACACAAGCGAGCCAGAGTTTTCCCTAGCAGTTCCCACAGAAGTCCTGAGAGTCACTCTGATCATCGGACTACCTGAGGACACATGTCCTTTCCCAAACCAATCTCTGTGGCCAGGGGGCGGCTGTGCGGTGATTGGCGAGGCCTGTGTCACCTGCTGCATCCTTGGAGCAGGGGTAGAGAAAGGGAAATGGCCACTGAAGATGTAGACGGCAAAAGACTGTATCCATACGTGTGTCTGGGCCAAAGGTGCCCCCCATGGGTTCCCACTGGGGCTTGCAGAGGATGGGGAAAATTTCGATTGGTCTTTCTCTTCCAACTTTACGTTCTGCTCACTGGGCAAAGTGGAGGGGGAGAGAGAAGAGATCTTAAGGTACTTTTCATCTCTTGTCTGGAATATTTCCTCATGCCCTAATCCTGTCTGCCTAAACACTCTTCGTGGTAGAAGTTCTATTCCTCAGAGCATTTGGGGCAGAACCTGTCACATGGCAGGTATCTAACATGTGCATGGAATGAATGAGACAGAGAAAACCTTTAGGAACAACGAAAAGTGACTATTTTTCTTCCTGCAGACCTGTACAAGGAGATTAACTTATTCTCTGGTTTGCTCTGTAGACTTCCCCAGAATGATAGGATCTTACATGTGGAAGGGAACTTGAAATAATTTAAACCAGTGTCTCCCAGTCACTGCATTAGAGAGTTGTCAGGACAGCTTTTAGGTCCTCTTGCCAGAGATTCCCCTGCAGTAGGTTTGGGGTGGCTTTGAGGCTCCTAGGCGGTTTGGGGGCGAAGGGCCTGGTTTCAGAGCCACCGGTCTTGCCAACCCCCTAGCCACAGGGAGGGTCTCTGGCCCTGGGCAGCAGTCCTGTGAATGGTCCATGGTGCTCTCAGGAAGAGGAAATCAGCAAATGATGACTGAGGGTCTCCTCCATGTGAAGCGTAGTGCTGAGAGCTACGATGAGTATGAGACGTGGTCTTCACATGGGGAGAGTTTGCCATTCAACTGGAGAGAACTATTCTTGTGCCAAATTATATAAGATTTAAACACGAGTGCATAAGTACAGAAGCTTCTAGAAGCTTAGTGGCAAAAGGCAGTGTGATTTGGTCGTGTCAAGAAGGGAGAGATTACTGAGTGGGGCCTTGAAGAATGAGATAAAGAACCCAAACAGAGAGGGGGCTTCTGGGTGGGAGGAGTCAGGCGGGAAGAGATGTTGCGCCTGGAAAACGCAGTGATGCCGAAAACAGCCAGGGTGGCCACGGCAGTGTGGCTCTGACGAGCTCAGGGCTCATCTGGAAGGTTTCAGCATCTCCTCAGGACACTTGAGGCATGTGAAACAGCAGTGGAGGGGTCAGAGGGCATGAAACCCTCTAGCAGCTCCTTTCATGTTGGTCCAAGCACCATGGCTTTTGTCAGCGTTGCCTGCCATGCCCTGAGGCTCTCGGTGGATGCCAGATGGGCCTCATTATCTCACCTTTATAGATGAAGTAAGCGAGTCTCTCCCAGACAGCAAGCCTTGACCCCAGATGACCCAGCCAGCTGGTGGCGGGGCTGGGGCTGCTCTTCCTGGGTGGAGATTCTCAAGCCTGAGTGTCCCCCTCTGAGTGTGCCAGCACTTACTTAGGACAACATGGAGCTTGGCATCTCAACCTTGTCTTAAACGCAGCAAGATGTGTTGACCGTGGGCATTTTGATGGTCCCCTGTATAGCTGTTGGGCTGCATCAGTGTCATCACAGAATGGATGAAAAAGATACTATATCTGGGATTTGCTTCAAAATACTCTATTGGGGGTGGGGTGGGGAAGAGAGTAGGCATGTAGAGAAAACAAGATGGGCCATAATCGTTGATGATGGAAATGGACTTGTGGGGTTCCGTATACCATCCTGTCTACTTTTGCATGTATTTGAAATGTTCTGCAATAAAAAGGGACCCAGAACATCAGTGTAGATCTGCCCCATTCTCTCCCACGTTCACTTTTCTGCAGTGACAGCAGCTTCATTTTACTTGCCCCCTTCGCGCCTGTAGCCACAGGAGCAGGAGGCCAGGCCTGAGGAGGAGGAGGCCGAGGACTTCCTCGGGGCTGCGAGAAGTCGGTTCTGTTATTCAAAAGCCTTTGGCTATTTCTGTCCCCTTCTCGGATATTTGGTCCAGAGAATGCCAACAATTTGGAATTATCGCCTAAAATAGAGGAACTGACCTCTGGTCCTCGGGGGAAGGGGGGTCAGGATGGCAGTGCTGGCAGCCCTGGCATATAGACTTTGCAGATCGCCCCATTCTTTCTCTGCAGTCGCATCCCTCCACCTCTCCAGCTGTTCATCTTGGAATAGTTATTACCGAGCCCCTGTTTCTTGCGAGGCTTTGTGCTGGTGCTAGCTCTGTAGAGACCAGTGGCCCGATGCCCTGCCTCACTGGGGACATGGGACCCGAATAGAAGTAACCTCAGAGGGCACTGGAAGTGACCTCAGGAGGATGTTCTATGGTTGGGAAAATAAGGGCAGGGGAATATTTAAGCAAGAGGCTCTTCTAAACCTCAGAGAACTCTCAGTGCGTGTCTTCGACTGCCGGGAGCCTGCATGGGCCACTGGAGGATGTTTTCATCGGTGGTGCCTGGTTGGCCGGCTCTGCCCCTCATCAGGCGGCACCGCGGAGGCGAAGGGCACAACCCTTCTCTCACCCCAGGCTTTCCTGCACCTGGGCTGGAAGGAACGACCACAAGGACTTGAGGTTGCAGAAGATCAGAAGAAATGTGTTGGGGACCTTGGAGACTCTTTGCTACCAGAAGCCCCCCATTCAGCCCCTTCAGGGAATTCACATGTTCTGAAAAGTGGCCGTGGTTCCATTAACCCAGCTTGAAGGGCACATTCTTTAGCCTTTGGTGCTTCTAGCTTGGCAGTGTGAGCCATGGATTTGGGACCCAGGATGTGACAGCAGACCCATTACACACTCCTGCACTTGGTAGTGATGGCTCCTGCCAGCTTCCCCAAGTGCCATTCGCTCAGATGTCGGCCAGTGTGGAGGCAGTGCTGCTGCTGGTCTGGGGACCCGCCATCCCTGGCGGGCCTTTCCAGTGATGATGCACCAGGCAGCTCCCATTTTGTGCCCTCAGGTGAGCAGGCAACAGGAAGACCCAGTTAGTAGGATTACCTCCAGGTGAACCTTCTCCTTCTACCCCCAGACGGTGGCAGACAACCCTGGCAGGAGGACAGGCGGTCTCGGGTGGGGCGGAAGGAGGCACGCTGGGAGGCAGCCTTCTCCTTGGCCATGACCCACAGCCGCGGCTTCTTTCCTTGCGTGGCCTTGGGTCTCTGCTCAGTCCGGGTTAAGCCGATGAAGGGGCAGCTGACTGCGCAAGGCCTGGGCGGTCTGGTGACCTGTAGTGACACTTTCCTACGCTTGTGGCGGGTCAACCCTCACAGCTACGATCAAACAAAAGGGACCATTTGCCAAAACCTTGAGGCCTTTTTTCAGGTATATACGCTAAGTTCCAGCGCTAAGTTTGTGGGCCTTTTCTTGAGCAGGGTCCTGCTGGCCTCTTGACCTCCTCCTTCGTGACCTCGGGGGAAGGCATCACTGCCTTCTCTTTGTCATTCTTTCCTTTTGTATTTACAGCAGACACGAGATCCCTCCAGAGGCGGATTAAGGTCAGCTGAGGCCCCGGGCGCAGAAGAAAATATTGGACCCCTTAAAAAAAGAGAGACGGGGAAAATAAAAATACATGCCTTCAGAAGTTGGGGCCCAGGGTGTGCGCCCAGTGCGCCCGCTGTTAAATCTGCCTCTGGATCCCTCCCTGGCTTGCACATTTTATATCTCTTCCCAATGTCCCAGCTCTGACCTCTGTCCCTGAAACCACAGGCCACTCCTCCACCATTCTCTCCTTGACTCCGGTTTTCCCAGCCCAACCCTCCCCCTCAGCGCTAACACAGATAAGCAGCCCTGAGCTCAGAGGATGCAGAGAATTCTAGTCCCGCTGATCACCACGGAGCTCTCACTGCATGCGCCTGGCCCTGGTTTTCTCGTCTGTGAAATGAGATAGGTGATGATACCTCACATTTGTGTAGCTCTGAGATGTCACACTTCATTGTAAAGTATATAGAAAAAAAACGAGGATAAAAACAGCCATGGATTAAATTTCTTAATAAAAGCCTTCGTCAACAGTTGACATTACAGACCAAGAGTTTTTTGATTTATTGAGATGTAATTACACAGCATAAAATTAGCCCTGCTTTGTACATTTTAATGGCATGGATGGATTCTGTGTAGACTTTTGGAAGATACTTTCACCTCTCTTTTATGACCATGAATTTCATTTTTTAATCATTTATTTTTCATTGTTTTGTTACCCTTTTCCATTCTAGGTTCAAAAAAGGACTTTGGTTGGGATTTGGGGGCTGGGGTTGGTTCTGTCCTGGCACTGTCACCAAATAGTGACTTCTGGAATGGGAGGGGCCTTTGGGTGCCTGGCATCCTCTGCCGTGAGTGATTAATTAGCCCGCGCTACCCGCCCTCCCCACAGATTCCCGCTGAGCACCAGATGAACCCCGTGCGGGAACACGCTAGAGTAAGGTGCTGCGTGGGTCCCGGGAAGGACCTTGGGGTTGACATGCCTGTTGGCGAGTCCTGATTCTCTAACGACCTCTATGCCCTTGAGTGTGTCCCTTCACCCAGCACAACTCCAGGAGTCACCATCTACACGGAACACAGTGTGGCTGGCGACCCTGCACTTGTGCAAGACAGAACTCTGCCTCAGTCCCTCTGGGTCTCAGTTTTCACATGTATAAAATGTAGAGGCTGCATTCAGGGATCTTCATGTCTCTTTCCGGGTTATAATGCCTGCCTTCCCTCCTTCCTTCCTCTTTCTCTCACTCTCTTCCTTCTTTTTTCCCTTTCTTCCTTTTGCATCTCAGATATTTTCTTTGATTCAGGACAGGGGGTGGGGGGAGGCAGGTGTGAACAAATGCTCTTTCTTCCCACCACATACACGGTGAGCACCATGGTGAGCTCCTTCCTTCCCCAGCTCAAGGGACGCCATCCCCGGGACCATTCAGCCCACCGCCATTTAGCGTTATGCTCCTACTCATCCCCTGGGTTAAACTTTTTTCTCCCCCTAAAAAGGCACTTTTTTCCCCCATTGGAGGACTTGACAGTGAACCCAAGCCCTAGCTGCTTCCCTCTGGTGTTTGCAAGGCTGTCTCTGGTCTGATGGTGACCTCTCTCACTTTGTCTAGAAACCTGGGAAAAACGTGGCGGCCATCATCCAGGACATTCATTCCCAGAGGGAGAGGGACCTGTTCCGGGAAGCAGACAGGTGAGGCCCCCATCCCAGATCTCAGGGCATGCGCTGGGCGGTTGGAACATTCCCCTGGCTCTCATTCTGAAGGATATCTGAGTCACGCTGTGCCCTGCCCATGCCCCTGCCCTGTCCGTCAACCTTTCTGGGACCTGCCTGTCCGTGCGCCTGATGAAACACAACAATCCAGTCAAGTGCTGCTCAGCTTAAACCTCAGGAAAACACAGGCTGCTAACCTTCCCCTCAGCTGCTCCCTCTGTGTTAGGAAGGAGTGTAGGAGGGGACCTGTTGATAACTGGCTCTTAGGGGCAAGTCTGCACTTTGCTAAAACAGCCTGAGTGTGTGTATGTGTGTGTGTTCTATTTAGAGCCAGCTCGTGATTTTTCATGGCTAAACGTAGGTATAGAAACAGGAACGGAAAAGCAGTTATGTGACCAGTTGCTGTGAACTTTGCATGCATTCAGTTTTCCGCTTGAAACTGTGACCATGCCAAGCTGGGGCTACAAGTTGGCCACTTTCACTGCTCTACAAAGACCGTCCCTGTGGAGAGCCAAGGTGGAGAACAGCAGGAGTGGGCCCCTGGCCTGTGTGGCTTGGGATTCTTACCCAAGGCTGCCAAAGGTGGCACTCTGACATCACTGCAGAGGGCTGAGCCCAAGCTTTTGCCCAGTGATGGCCAGGGCTGTGTGATCCTGGGGGGCCACCTGGTCCGAGGGAGCTGCATCTCCGTGTCCCCGGTCAGTGAGGGCTGCGTGATTTTCCTGAATTTGGGAACCAAATGAAAATTGACCATCCTTTTAGAATATTGGATATGTGACTCAGTTTACCTGCTAAATAACTGAACAACCTTCATAGCGTGTTTGTGTTTTTGTATGTAGCTGTTCAGGTTTGGGATTTTTGTTTCTCTGTTTGGTTTTTTTAAAACAATGATTGTGTGTTTTTTAAAACTTGCGTAAAACCGTACTGTGCCTCCTGCAGTTCTGTGGTGGAGGTTGGGGGTGGGGCAACGTAGGAGGTCTTGCTCAGAACCTTAGGCAGGTCTTTGGGGTCCTTTTCTGGGTTTTAGTTTCTTCATCTGAAAAACTACCAGGTCAGTTCTCTAAGGTCTCTTCCAACCCAAAATGCCTTCCTAGTTCTTTGTTTTTGGAACCCCTGAGCCCACCTTCCCTTCCTCACCTCCCACCCCTCACCTACCCAACCTCCCTACCTCCCATCCCCCATTTACCCCCACCCTCCAACCCCATCCCTCAGCAATTAGCATCCCTCTTCCAGGCCCAGGATCTGAACAAATTGAGAAGAGACATAAGGAAACTAGAGGCCAAGAGGCCACCTTTTTGCTGATAGAGGCAGAGGTAGGGGAGTGGCTTCACTCTTGTAGCCAAGAGGCCGACCTCCTTGAACCTGAGGGCTAGGCAGCCTTGCCCACCAGGCGGGAGCAGGGCCACCTTGCCCACACCCCCACCTGCACACCCCCAGGAGAGCTGAGCTGAGCTCCTCTCCGAGAGGAAGAAAGACAGGGCTGAGCCAAACCAGCCCCATTATTCATTGCAGTCCCAGGAGCAGGGCAGCCAGGACTGTGCTTAGGGAAAAGCCCTGCTCCTAGAAGCCAGGAGCGAGGAGAGCTTTCTCCCGGGCTGTTCTCCGTGTGGCCCGCGCAGCTGTGGTGAAGAGCGTCCTGCCGGATGGGGTTATGGGCACTGCTTCTATGGCGAGACTGGGGAAATCTGGGTGTGGGGCTGGAGAGGTGCAGATTCTAAAACCCACTCCTTTGCTTCTTCGCAGATACGGCCCTGAAAGGCCACGGTCACGCAGCCCTGTGAGCCGCTCACTGTCACCTAGGTCCCACACTCCGAGCTTCACCTCCTGCAGCTCTTCCCACAGTTCTCAGGGCCCCTTGAGGGTTGACTGGGGCAATGGCCGGGACTCCTGGGAACACTCTCCCTACACGAGGCGGGAGGACGATAGAGACCCGGCCCCCTGGAGGGAGAACGGGGAGGACAAGAGGGACAAGACAGACACGTGGGCACATGATCGCAAACACTACCCTAGGCAACTTGATAAAGTTGAGTTAGAAGAGCGACTCGAAGGAGCGAGGGGCCACCGAGAAAAGCACCTGAGGTCCGGGTCCCCCAGCCCTCTCCACTCTGCGTCAGGCTACAAAAGTCGAGAAGATGGCTACTACCGGAAAGAGCCCAAAGGCAAATCGGACAAGTATCTAAAGCAGCAGCAGGATGCCCCCGGGAGGTCCAAGAGGAAAGACGAGGCCAGGCTGCGGGAAAGCAGATACCCCCACCACGACAACACGGGCAAGGAAGACGGGCTGGAGCCAAAGGTCACCAGGGCCCCTGAGAACACCAAGTCTAAGCAGAGTGAGAAAAACAGAACCAAGAGACCCGACAAAGACCAAGAAGCCGCTGATGATAGAAAAGAAAGCAGAATGGCGGAGAATGAGGTAATAACATAATCTCCTCCCCAGGTAAGGAGAAGCAGGTCCCAAGGGGTAATTATGTTAACATAATGATGATGAACATTTACTGAATGAATGAAACACTTAACTGAATGTTTACTCTGTGCCAGGCACTGTGTTAAACACTTTTTCTCAGTCAAGTCATTTAATCCTCACAGCAACCTTATGAGGTAATAATATCACTAATAAAATTATTACCATAGATGAGGAAACGGAGGCACAGAGAGCTTAAGTTAGTTACTCAAGGACACACAGCCAAGAAATGGCAGAGCTGGTAGGTGATCTGGCTCCAAATGCCTTAGCAGCCTGCCGTCTTTGCTAAAGGTTAGGGAGGGGCCTGATGCAAAGGTCTTCTGTGTTCCTGTTTGTCCAGGGTGGAGTGCCTCGAGGTGTTTGCACCTCCAAACTCTGCCAAGGGAGATGAGATCTTTGGTCTGCTGTCTCCTCTCCTGCCAAAAGCATCTACCCATCCTGGGACTTGGATGGGAGGTGGTAAAAGAGAAGCAGCCACCGCCCCCTAAATTATACTGAGTGCCCAGGGCTTGGTGTGTTTTTCTAGGTACCGTCCACAGCGTTTTACTTCCACGGTAATAAAAATGCCCAGCAGTTGGCTGGCATCTGTCATTGAAGCATGTGGAACAGCTTATAACCTGCTGTGTGACTTCAGTTCACACACTGGGTCACCAGGAAAACTCTGGGTATGTACCAGGTTTATATCCTCATTTGGCTTATACTTTCTTCTTGCCAGAGCCACCTTTGTTTAAGTAGGAGTAGAATAGTGGAGATTGGGGGGGGTCTCCACAGAGAACCCAGTTTTTGAAATCCTACAGGCATATCTCCTAGTCTGACCCAGGCGTCGGTGACAATATTAAGTCCAGATAAGGAGCCCAATTCTCAGTTCCATTAACACTGCAGAGTCGCACTTTTGACCAGTATTTTAGCAGGCCATCTTGCCAGGTGGTGTGCTAGGCACAGGGAGGTCCAGAGGGGAACGGGACACAGTTTGTGTTACGGCAGAGCCCAGGGTGTCATGGTGGAAGCAGATTTACAGAAACAGGTTAAATCCAGGGGTGCTCACGCTGTGGTGGAGGCGGAGCTGAGCGTTGGAAGTGGGGGGAAAACAGTTTGGGGAGCGGCAAGGGCAACAGTGAGAAAGACTGGCTTGAAAAAACCTGGAGATGCTCAGCATGACTGCATCTTTAGGGCGTATTAAAGGACCGTGTTTTTCAAAAGTAAAATCTTGGCTTTCGTGCAAACATAAAATGGATGCATGTCAAAAACGCTGTCTAACTCATCGGTGAGCGAGGGAACCGTGAGATGTAAAAGCCAGTTCAACAGAAAATCTAAAAATCCTGCAACATTGTAGAGGCAATCAGGAACGTGGACGTGAATTTGCCAACAGAGGCAAACCGACTCTCTCACAGGGAATCTGAGGCCAGATAAAAATGCAGCTCCTCCAGATAAAATTCCTTTGTGTCTCTCTGGACAAGAATCGTTTGCTCGATTATCAGTTATCTGCAGTTTACAGAGTTGTAAAACAGCTTAGTTGAAGTGAAGTTACAGACTCCTGTGGAACCAGATACCATGAAGGGTGTGCTGGTAAACTGCCCAGCATTCCTTTGAAAGGACACCCATTGATCTTTTTGCCCATCTCAAAGTGCGCCACAATTTTTTCCTGACTGGCCTAGCAGGAGGAAGGTCAGGAGATGAGAAGGGAATGAGTAGGGGAAACGTGAAGGACCTCGTGTACCTTGCTGAGGACTTGGACTGGATCCTGGGGACCTATGAACGAGTGGGTGTTTTAAGAGTGTACAGTCCTCCCCCAGTGCCCCTGGGGATTGGTTCCAGGAACCCCCGCAGATACTAAAACCTGAGGATGCTCAAATCCTCATATAAGATGGTACAGTATTTTCATATGACCTCCCCACGTCCTCCCATATATGTTCAGTCATCTCTGGATTACGTATGTAATGCCTACTACAATGTAAATAGTTGTTACACTGTATTCTTTAGAAAATAATGACAAGAAAAGAAAGTCTGTACATGTTCAGTAAAGATGCAGCTATGTAGTACGTGTCCACAACAGTGTAACTTTAGTTTTCGAGATTTGAGATTTTCTATCCGAGGTAGACTGAATCTTCAGATGAGGAACCTGCAGGCACAGAGGGCCAACTATATATGCTTGGAGGTGTCCAAAGTCCTAGTGACCGGTCAGTGACTCAAGAAAAGACACATAGGGGCAGAGAGCAAGGGCTCATACTGCCTGCCTAGAACCATCTATCCCCACAGCAGAGGAGTGGAGCTGCCCCTTCACACTCCCGCCCGCGCTTCTGAGACTTCTTTGGTAACCTTGTTTCTCTTGCTGTTTATATCCGCCCTTCGCAGGCTTGCACCACCCTTGGCCATTTAAGGCGACACACATTGCGGGTCACCCTGAGAGCCTCTGATGCAAAAACGATTCCCAGAAAGCCTCACGGGCTTTCCCACCATTCCGTCCCTCTCACTGGTTCTGTCTCTCATAGCCTTAGAGTGGGGTCAGTAGGGACTAGTTGGGGTCCACCACAGATTGGTTCTTGGGTTTGAAGCCAGGGAGCCACCACTCTTTGGTGGGATAACAGCAGAATAAAGTTTCCTTCACTGATCTCAGACTCTATATTGTGATGTTAGCACAGCCTAGATTCCCACGGGGCTGTCCAGGACTCAGATGACCAACAGAAGCGCTGGACTTGGGGAACGAAGGCGGCAGGGCTGAGGACAGTGTGCCTGCCTTTCTTCTAATATGCCAGGCACCTCCCACCACTGGGCCCTGCCTAGGAACCCCACCCTCAAGTCCACGTGGGTCTCTCCTCACCTCCCCTGTCTTTACTCATTGTTACATTCTCCACAAGTTCATCCTGGCCACTACAGACAATCACAAGGACTCCCTTTTTCTTCCCGGCTTTCCTTTCCTTGGTAACACCTATTTCCTTCCAACCTACCCCCAACATCTTTATTTATTTTATTAACGTCCATCCTCATCCCCGCCCCTGCCCCCACCGCAGTGTAACCTCCAGGAGGGCAGGAATTTGTGTCTGCTGTGCTCACTGCTGTGTCCCTAGTCCCTAGATTAGCAGGGCGTTCAGTATGTACTTGTTGAAGCAACGAATGACTGAACCCAGACTCTGGAGGCAAAGGCCTGGCTTCTGAGAACCAGGTCACACCCTGTGTGTGATGACAAGGCTGTCATAGGACTTTAATGGGCTTGTGCTTGTTAGAAATCTTCCAGGATCTCTGGAGAAAGGGCCTGTGCTGGAGAAGCTGGTGTCAGGGCTGCTCAGTGCTTGTGGGTGGCCAGGTCCATGCCTGAGAGCCAACCCTGACCACAGGACCATAGGAGGGAGGGAGGAAATGAAGTCACTGACTTGGGAGAAGGTGGGAAGGAAGCACTGCTGCGCCTTACTGGAAGGGGGATCAAGGGTTACAGCCCCAGATGCCTGGAGAAGAGAAGCCAAGCAGGTGACACAGACCAGACCGTATGAGTGAAGCCAGGTGGAGAAAAAGGCCCATGGCAGACGGAGGGGGGGTGCCTGTCTGTCGGGAGCAGCCAGCCACTGCCCCGCCACACTCTGTGCCTGCCACCCGGAGCGCATGCCCTGGGCGGTCGGGTCTCCCGTTTCTTAGCGCAAGGCCAAAGTCCAGCTGTCTGCCGAAATTTCCCACATTTTAGAAACTGTATAGACCAAAACATGTCAAGCACAGGACAGAGGGAGCCCAGAGATCACCAGAGCGCAGCCACCCATGTAAACCATCTACAGGAGGGAGGAGCAGAAAACCACTTATTCTCAGTTCAGAGTCCAGACAGAGACCCAGGCACGTTGGGAGGCAGCTACAAACTTGTTATTCACTCCACCCTCTCCTACCCATTTCTCTTCTTTTATTGAACAATATCCATGGAGCACCCAGCACTAGGGCTCAGTAGTGAGTGAAGTGGAGATGACTCAACATCTCGTGGAGCTCATGGTCCAGGGGTGTCCAACCCACGGCCCACAGGCCGCGCGCCGCCCAGGATGGCTATGAATGCGGCCCGACACAAAATCATAAATTTACTTAAAACATTATGAGATTTTCTTGTGATTACGCGTCACAGCGTATTGAATGTGTGACCTAAGACAACTCTTCTTCCAGTGTGGCCCAGACATGTCAAAAGGTTGTACACCCCTGGTAGTGGAAAGACATACTAATCAAATAATTCCTCAGGTGAGTACCAGAGTGTGAGTGTCACATGCTAAGGAGGAGATGGAGGCATACGTTGCTGTCAGTGCCTGTAACTAATCAGAAGCTTCCCTAGGTTAGGATGTGACTATTGAGATTTGAAGGAATGAATGGGGGGGGTATTTACTGTGTGAAAAGGAAGAAGTGCAGACTGAGGAAACAGCATGTGCAAAGGCCCAGTGGCTGGAGGCCAGTGTTGCTGGAGCAACACTGGGTCAGAATGGTGGGAGGCAAGGCTGATTTTTCAGTAGCAGCCCTATCACACCAAGCCTTGGAGGCAGGTTAAGGATTTTTGTTTATCCTAAGTGCAAGGGGAAGCAAATGAAACGTTTAAGCTAGAAGGTACAGCGAAGGTATTATGGCTTTTGCATTTTGGATAACCATTCTGATTGCCTTGGGGAGAATAGACTTGGGAGGAGGCTACAAAGCAGGTTAGGAGGTAGCTTACGGTGGCCGTAGCCCTGGGATGACAGAGCCTTGTTTGCAACAGTTGGAACCTAGTGTCTTGGTCCCTGAGCTGGCGCGGGCAGTGGGGTGCATTGGTAGCATTTGTCTGTTTCCCTTAAGCTGCTTCTGGCACCTGCAAGTGGCCCCAGGGCCACAGGTGCACTGAAAGCCACTGCTGTTTCCTGTGCCTGCAGGAGGAAGAGCAGGGGTCTGCCTGGTGGGGGGGCTTCTGGCCAGGCCAGGCCGGGCTGTCCCTCATCTCCCAGCTTGAACTGGAGAGGCTCTCTTTATTGTGTTGACTTAGGAGTGTGGCTGCAGTAACGGCTTGGGAAGGATGTGGTTTATTTATCTTGACAAGGGGAGGTCATGGATAATTTTGTGGGGAGGGGGGATAAAAATAAAGGAAAGTGGTCCCCTTTTGGTGGAAGCTGTGGGTTCTGATGGCTAAGCAGGCATTTGGAGCTGCTGTGCCCCCAGGTCAGCTCAGCAGACTTGAGCAGGGCTTTTGGTGGAATGTTGTGCTCCAAACACTGGGAAGAATAAGGGCTTGAGGCTTTCACCTGTCTTCCCCTGTCCGGTAATAACTGGTTCATCCAGTTAGCCCTGAGCTCCTGCCTCAGCTGGCTCCTCTCAGCTCAGCAGGGGCGTGGCTGCTCTTACGAAACCAGAAGTGCAGTCACTTTAAGCCAACCGCAGTCAGAAATGTTGAGAAAATACACTGTACCCCTGGGTACCCCAGGGATAGTCATTGATTCAGTGGCCAAAATTTAAATCATGGGCGAATATCCTCCCAAAAGTGAAACAGGGGTTGCAAAACTTTTTCTGCAGAACATCAGATAGTAAATATTTTAGGCTGTGTGGGCCAAGGAGCGAAATTGAGGATGTTATGTAGGTGCTTATGTAATAATTTAAAATGCAACTATTTAAAAATGTGAAAAACATTGTTAGTTCACAGACTACAAAAAGAGGCATTGGGTCAGATTTGGCTCAAGAGCTACAGTTTACTGAGCCATGTTTCAAAGGCTGGTGAGAGACCCTAATTCTCAAACCAGGCATTTGCTTTCAATTGTTCAGTTTCCCTGATGTGAGCATTATTAGGAGGGACTTCATTTGAGGGAAGGGATGGCTAGTTGGGGCTGTAGTTCTGGGACAGACATGGGCCACAAGAGAGGTGAGAGTGACACGGATGGGTTACAACCCCCTTCATACCCATAAGTGGCATGGATGTGATTTTTTTATGGCCAAGACAAATCAACTGGGGAGATGTCACCATGATGGTTGTTAACCCCAGGGTCAGTTCACCCTTGACCCCCCCTACTCACCCTTACTGTCTACAGGTTTCACAGCTGCAAAAAGTGCCTAGTTTGCCAAGGGTTTCTGGCCTCCTAAAGGTATCATTCCAGTCATTGAGACACTTTTGGGCCTCCATTTGTCTGTGTGACCTTGAACGAGCTACTTCACCTCTCTGAGTCTCAGTTCCCTCATCTGTAAAATGAAGATGATAATAGCTCCTACCTCTAAGATGTTTTGTGAGGAGAAAAGAAGTGTATGTGCAACACACCCGGCAACTGTTAGCTGTGCCAATACCTTGGCATTCCTTTTTTCTATGCCACTGTCGACTGTTGACTTGGTTTGTTCTGTTCTTCCTTTGGCAAGGCTGGGAGAGAGGGCATGGAAGAAAACACCCCATCAGCTGGCAGGCCGGAAAAGGAAGCAGAGTCCTCTGATCCAGAAAACACAAGAACAAAGAAGGTAAAATTTTTCCCAGATGCTGACAGTGTAGTCCCGTCTGCACAACAAGCCACTGGGGACCAAGTTACAGGAGTCCCCGTCCTGTCCAGTGAGGCTGGGGTGCTTGTTGTGTGGGATGTGTGCGAGACCCCACCAGTGGCTCTGTGAATAAAACCACCTCCCCAGCACTTCCTGGAGGAACGGCTCTGCCTGGGTCCTTTGTGTAGTCCTTACGGGGAGATCTTGACCATGTTCCTGGCCTCTGCCGTACTCTCCAGCAAGTTGGCTGTGCTCACAAGAGAAAACATGTGCCTAAAAAAGACTCAGGCTTCAGCGCCAGGTTCCCAAAATAGGCCAGTCCCTTGGGAGGGGCTGGGACAGGAAGGGGGGCTTTGGGTACTCGATCTGGAGCCCTGACCTCAGCAGGCCCAGACCCTGGGATTAACAAGACATCTCCTGTGCTCGTAAAGATTATTTTACATGATTAAAATGAAAAACCCAGTGACAGTGCCGGAGCTGCCACAGCCCCAAGAAATGTCCTTGGAAAGTGGCCAGCTTCGTGCCTTATGGGTCAGGAGTGGCGGAGAGACGGGTATCACTGGTGGGGAAGCTGATGTCCTAAATCTGGCTGCTGGGTCTGTAGGTTGCTGGGGACACCAGGGGAAAGTTTCAGGAGGGGCCCACTATGTATGAACCAGGCTGTAGAAGTTGCACCTTTGCTGGGAGAGGGTGCTTGGGGGAATTTTATAGGAGACTTTGCTGCAGTTCTGTTTAATGATGCTTTACATGCAAGGGAATCGCCCCAACAAGTTAATCTACTTAGACTTTACAACAGTCATTTATTCATTCATTCAAAAATTACTTACTAAACACCTGTATTCTGGGGGTTGAAATTCTCTGTGCCACGTTAAACGTGGTAGTTTCAACATTAAGAGTTTATTCCAAATCCTGAGCCTCACCCTAGGGGTGAATCATTGATGTGGGCCTTGAGTGGCTTACAGCATCTGATTACCCAGTAAACGTTCCTAGGTAGCAGTAAAAATGCTCTGCATCGTTCTGATTTGAGGGGTCCTGGGGTCAGGGCTTGTGCCCTCTGGTTGAAGACTAAGATCTGCTCCTCAAGCTTCCCTCTGACCTCCGTTCTGTGTTTTTACTCAGGATCGAGGTTGGGAGAGTGGAAGTGAAGCAGAGGACGAGAGCTGGTACCCCACAAACATGGAGGAGCTGGTGACAGTGGACGAGGTAGGGGAGGAAGAAGATTTTATCATGGAACCGGACCTTCCAGAGCTGGAAGAGATTGTGTCCATTGACCAGAAGGACAAAATGTGCCCAGAAATATGTCCCTGTGTGACAACCACCTTACACCTGGACTTGGCCAAGGATTTCACCAAGGCGGGGGTCAAGACCATAGGCAATGGGGCTACGGAAATCAGCCACGAGTCTCCCAGAGAAGTGCCTTCTGCTTCCACGAGCTGCCCCAGTGACACGGACGTGGAAATGCCTGGCCTAAATCTGGAGGCTGAGCAGAAGCCAGCTGAATGCGAGACAGGCCTCTCGCCGGAGGGTTCAGATTGCCACGAGAAGCAGGCAAAGGGAGCAGAGAGCTCAGATGTTCGTCTGTCCCCTGCACTCCAGCAAATGTCTTCCCCCAAGCCAGCGGAGGAGAGGGCCCGGCAGCCTAGCCCATTTCTTGATGACGGCAAGGCCAAGGGGACTCCTGAGGATGGGGCTTGTGAAGGCAGCCCCCTGGAAGAGAAAGCCAGCCCCCACACTGAAACCGACCTCCAAAGCCAGGCTTGCCAAGGAGTGTCGACCCAGGGTAACTACCTCCCTTTTCTCCTGTGCGGTTGGGTTGATGGGACCACTGCCCACCTAGAGAAGTGAGTGGGCATGTGCAGACCAGAGCAGACAAAAGGAAGGTTGCAGCCTGCATTTGAGCTGGCGCAGAAAGCGAGCTTCTAAAAGCCTGGTTAAATTGTTAGAGCTTTTAGGCAAATGGTGCAAAGGAAATCAGATAGGAGATCACATGTTTTCTGAGAAGCAAACTCAGATAGGACAGATTTCTCTGAATTTATGGGAGCCCAGATGGACTCTGACAACTAAAATTAGCAAAAGTTTTGAGTTATCAGCCAAAGTTCCTGGGGGCAGCAAGCCACCCCTGTGCCTGTACAGCAGGGGACCACCCAGGTTGTGATTTCCATGAGGCCCGAGTTAGGGAGCAGGAGTGGGGGAGGCTGAGAAAGCAGCGGGCAGAGGGAAGAATGAGGGGCTCACTAAGGGGCGTGGCCTGTCCCCCGTCTTTCCAGCTCAGACCCACTTTTCTTCAGGGTCCCATGGTGAAACGAGGCTTGTCTCAGGACCTCCTCTGCCTCCATTGGAGATGATGCTGTGTCTGTGCCTGGCACTATGACATCATGAAAAACAGCGTTTAAAATAGGCTAAGCCCTGTCTTCTCTGCCAAGTGGAAACTAAGATCCAACAAGGGCTCTGGGGGCAGGAAGGAGGAGTAACCCTCCATGTTCTCCCAGTGGAAATAAGCAGATATTCCTTTCACAGAAAGCCTGTAGCACTCCAGAGGCTGAAGTAAGGGGGGCGGGGGCAGGAGTCAAGGGCAGAAGCTATAGAGGAAAGACTTCAAAGTGAGCACTTCGACCCAGTGCTCTGTTGCTGGCACAAGCTGGTAGGGGAACCAGAAGCTTGGGCTCTCCTCCGTGTCAAGCTGACCTGAGCTGTTTTTCACCTGCCTGGATCTGAGTCTCCATGGAAACTGTCACGAGCTGCCTTCTTGTTGCTAGAGAAACGCTGAGGCCTGGGCTGTGTCCAGAGTAGGCAAGAATAAGGAGGAGTGAAGCGTTCACCTTGCTCTGATTGAACCCCTTTTCCTTCACAGTATAAGTCTCAACATGCACCAGTGTTCGGGGTTTGTCAGCTTACCCAGTATTTGGAGTTCGTATTTAATAACACAGCTCTGCAAGCTTGGGGTGAGAATGGCGTGGCCTTTGCTGCCAGCCTCGGTGCTCCTGTGCGCGTCAGCAGAATTTTTGCCCTTAAGTGATTCTTTCTGCAGCAGAGATGGAGTGATACGGAGTGGGGGAGAGTGGGCGTGGATCGCACCCACCCAAGGCCTCAGCAGCCCATCCCCCACAGGCCCAATGCAGAGAACTGCCAAGTTTCCTTGTGTGTGGCATTCTTTTGGCAATAGAAAAGGCTCTTAAATTATAGCACTTGGGTTCTAATGAGCAGTCCTTGCCCTGGCCCCATGTAATTAAGCAGTCCAAGGGACCAGTCCCAATCACACAGCACGAGGAGTAGAATTTCAGGGATTCTGAGAGGCATGTTGTATAGTTCATCAGTCCTTTGCTTTGGTTCGTGTTTTGCAGAAAATTCCAGGTACATGGAAATGAAATCTCTGGATGTGAGGTCACCGGAATACACAGAAGTGGAGCTGAAACAGCCCCTTTCTTTGCCTTGCTGGGAACCAGAGGATGTGTTCAGTGAACTTAGCATTCCTCTAGGTAGGTGAAGTACACAGTCCTTCCTGAGAAGTCAGCTCCCGGAAATGATGGTTCCCTAGTAATATCTAAGAGCTTGACAGGGCCACTCATCACTTTGTTGATGTTTTTTGTGTCTGATACAATAACCTACATTTGCAATGTGCTACTTTCAAGTCTCTTGCTATTTCAGTCTCCCGTAGGAGGGTGGATATGTTATGGGCCAGGCCTGGAACAGCACTGCCCTGGGAGCCAGAGCGCAGAGGGACTGTTCGTCCTGCCAGGGAGCACCCTTCTCCTGCCCACACAGCCCCTGTGCAGGAAGCAGCGGGCCCATGGCCGCCACTGAGTCAGTCAACATGAACTGCTTCCGCTTCCGTCTTCCCGGTCTTCCTCACCCTCCTCATCCCAGTCCTTCCCCAAGCAGAGCTATCTTTTTCTCTTTTGAGGGATTAGCTTCCCTGAGGCAATGATGCCGAATCGACTGCATTGGGAGCAGACTCTACCTAGCTGACAGTGGGAGCACTGGACCGAGAGGGACCTGGGTCCCGTCCTTTCTCTACTTACTGGGTAACTGCTTGTCCTCAGGAGAGTCAGACCCAGGAGTGATTTTTGATTATGTTTTTTTCCCCCCCAGCCAGGCCCAGTTTTTTAGTAACAAGTCAACTAAAAAAAGAGAGAGAGAAAAAGATGTAAAGATACTTTTCTTGGAGGTCTTGGAAGTGGGATGTTAGGGTTAGGGTTAGGGTCAGAGTCACGGGGCCAGAGAAAGCAACCCAGCCGGAGGCAGAATGGAGATCAGGACTCTGTCCAGGGGAGTAGCTGACCCGGTGCAGGGGTGGGGAGGAGGCTGAGGGTAGGGATGGCTCAGGCCCCAGGCAAAGGAATGGCAAGCCCTCACACACAGCTATGGGCTGGGCATTCCTGGGCCTTAGTTTCCTTACCTGTGATGTGGAATTGGACCAGATCGATGGGTTTTCAATGGTGGACATGTTGGAGTGGGCCAGGGAGGGAGGTTAATAATGGAATCACCTGGGACCCATTTTCAAAAAAGAGAGCTAGCTGGAGTTTCCGGGTGGGAAGTGAGGGCCTTTAAGAAAGTTCCCTGGGAGCTTCTGACACCACCTCTAACCTGGTGACTCCCACGTCGGCCAAGATCATCTTGGAGTGTCTGCATTGACTCTGAATGGTTGGAAAGCAGCGAGAAAGTAGTAGTAGCAGCTGCTCAGGGAGTAAGCTTGGGAGGGTGCCACCAGGAAGTGTGAGAAGTGTGGGTTATGTGATGACCATTGCCAATGACCACACGTCTGCTC
>PVJD01008185.1:0-75320 GCA_004026545.1 Mormoops blainvillei | reverse complement strand
GTGCCTGGAGGTGGGCAGGAATAAAAGACAGGGAAAGAGAGAGAAATGGGGAGGTTTCCGCTTTCTCCACGAGTTCAAAATAACTGAGAATTTGTTGGGGGACAGACTAGAACTTTCTACCACATTCCACTGTGTTTGGGGCATTTATGGAGTATGGCATACTTAACCAGCTCACGAAAGTTTTCAATTCCTCCCAGGTTCGCTCAGTTCTGCTTCCCCCTCTCCACAGGGCCCCTACTTTATGCACTGGATCACTCAATGAGTTAAAACCATTACTGACCTATGCGGATATGAAGTGCCAGGCATCATGACCTCAAATTAAAAGGAAAATAATATCCACCCTCACAGATGTGTCTTGGAAGTCAGGCTACCCCTGACTACACTCAGGTCTCACTTGAGAACATTTTAACATTATTTCTTAATAGCAATTCCTTTGACTTTATCACCCTTAACCTAGCTTGCTGTCAAGCTTGCAGAGAAATATAAATTGTCATCACCTTGGGGCACCTCTTTGATGATACTAGAATGGGAGCCGGAACATGACAAATTACAGGGACAGGCAGGAGGCAGCCCATTTTTATTCGTACTTGACAAATTGATCAGCATCACTGTGATATGGTATATGGGCCATCTGTTCCATTTACCCTAGTAGGCTTCCCCACTAAGGGAAATAACGTGCTCAGGTGTTGGGTAATTTGGTTCCATCACGGTTAAGGTGAATCAACAGTAAGCTGACTGCCTATCAAAGATGCCTGGACAGGTAATGAAGAATAATTTGTTGTGCCTTAGAATGGCCTACATGGAAGGTTATAATGAGTCTTAAATCTGTAAAATAATTCATATTGTAGAAGGTCTTGAATACTATGCTAAAGAATTTGGACTTCTAGCCCTGACCGGTATGACTCAGTTGGTTGTGCATCATTCTGCAAAGGGAAAGATCGCAGGTTCAATTCCCAGTCAGGGCACATGTCTAGATGGGGGGTTCAGTCCCCAGCCAGGGAGCATACGAGAGGCAACCAATTGAGGTTCTCTCACATCAATGTTTTTCTCTCCTTTTTTCGTCCTCCTTCCCCCTCTCTCTCTAAAAAAAAAAAAAAAAGAAAAGAAAAAAGAATTTGGGCTTCTAGATACAATGAGGAGCCTTAAAGTGTAGTATACAACTGAAAGCATAGTGGAATTCTAAGGGTTTCTAGATTAAATCCCCTTAATTTCCCATTAATGAGCAAAGAAGGTTGCTAATTGGTATTAAGAAATTGTATGCTCTCAAAATTTTGTTTCATAATTAGATGAAAATATTATCGTTGACTTTTGTGAAATGGTAACAGTTGAGTGATAAATGTGATGGGCAAGAAGGCTGCCACTGATACAAGTAACCATGACACCACGGTACAGGTACCATATGAGAAGGGTTGAAGATTTGGAGGTTGAGGGACAAGGAAAGGCAAGATGTACCATTAGCAGGGGCCTGTGTGAGTGTTTTTGGTGAAATATTTCCCCTTTAATATTTTTTTAAACTGCTAGTGAGCTTCCAGTCAGGATAGCAGTGTAGGTAAATGTGGTACTTGCATCCTCTCACAACCACATTAAAATTACAACTAAACTACTGAACAACCATCATTCAGAACTGCCTGAAACCCAGTTGAATGGCATCTGACTTTGGCCTCCACCTCCCAAGAGGCCTCAGAGCCAGCAACCTAGATGACAGCTTCAAACCAGGTCAATGCACCACCTGACAACCTCCATAAGTGACACACAGGGTGGACTTAGCAGGCACTAGAGCCCCGTTAAAGTAAGTTCTGCTCTGAGGTGTGGGCTCCTGCATAACTGATCCTCCATGGTGGTTGCAACCAGTCTAATGGGGTGAATACTTCCCATTGATGTGCTAACAGCAATCAAAGTTCAACTACAATAGGAGAGTACACATAGTTCACACAGTGAGGCATACCTTGAGTGCCCAGCTCAAGTGAACAGGGAGGCTATGCCAGTGGACCTTACATTATATTATATTACACCACTCTACCAAGCTCAGGAGATGTAACAGCTCTACATAAAATGTAGAAACAAACATATTGAGGCTGCCAAAATGAGGAGACAAAGGAACGTGTTCCAAATGAAAGAACAGAAAAAAACTCCAGAAAAAGAACTAAACAAAATGGAGACAAGGGATGTACTAAAGGCTGAGTTCAAAACACTAAGAATAAAAATGCTCAATGAACTTAGGGGAAGAGTAGATAAACTTAGAATTTCAACAGCATAAAAAAAGACATCTAAATCTTAAAAAAGGAACTAGTCAGAAATGAAGGACACACTAACTAAAATGAAGAGTAATGTACAGGGAATCAACAGAGTACAGGAGGTCAAGAATCAAATCAGTGATTTGGAATATAAGGAAGCAAAAAACACCCAATCAGAACAAAAAAAAAGAGAGAAAAAGGATTTAGAAAATAAGGATAACATAAAGAGTCTCTGAGACAACTTCAAGCATACCAATATTCATATTAGGGGGGTGTCATAAGGATAAGAGAGCAAGGAATTGAGAACCTATTTTAAGAAATAATGACTGGAAACTTCTCTAACCTGGTGAAGGAAAAAGACACACAAGTCAAGGAAGTGTAGAGAGTCCCAAGCAAGATGAACCCAAAGAGGCCCACACCAAGATGCACACAAAGAGAATCTTAAAAGCAGCAAGAAAAAAGCAGTTAGTTACCTACAAGAAAGCTCTCATAAGACTGTCAGATGATTTCTCAACAGAAACTTTGCAGGTCAGAAGGGACTGGCAAAAAATTTTCAAAGTGATAAAAAGCAAGGACCTACAACCAATATTACTCTACCCAGAAAAGCTATCATTTAGAATCAAAGGACATATAAAGAACTTCCCAGACAAGGAAAAGCCAAAGGAGTTCATCACCACCAAACCAGGATTACATGAAATGTTAAAAAAATCTTAAGAAAAAGGAAAAAAAAAAGAACAATAAAATGACATTAAATACATATTTATCAACAATTGAATATAAAAAACAATATAAAAGGACAAGCAGAACAAAGGCAGACTCATAGATACAGAGAACATTTTGATGGTTGCCAGATGGGAGGGGGTTGGGGGACTGGGTAAAAAGGTGGAGGGATTAAGAAGTACAAATTGGTGGTTACTAAATAGTCATGGGGATGTAAAGTACAGCATAGGGAATGTAGTCAATAATATTGTAATAACTCTGTATGGCATCAGATGGGTATGAGATGTATCAGGATGATCACTTAGTAAGCTATATGAAGTTTAATCACTGAGATGTACACCTGAAACTAATATAATATTGCATGTCAACTGTAGTTGAAAATTAAAAAATGATTTCAAAAAACAAAATAAATAATGGTATAAGAATACACCTATAATTTAAATGCCAGATAAAATAATCAAGCATGAACCTAATTTTACATCTTTTTATCAAGCCATCTAGTAGTGCGAAACAAACAGTCCTATATTTGCCTTGTCCTTTGACTCTCTTTGGAGGAAAAAAATGCACTGAAGAAAACATGTAATAAATGTGGACTTCTGTGCCCTAATTCCAGGAAATTTCTTGTCAATTTTAGATAATAGCTCTTTGTGAGAAGCAGGCATTCTTTCATCTTCTATCTTAATGCAAGTAAGCCATAAACATGACTTTAAGCCCTTATGAACTTGACTTCTCAGTTGATGTGCTTTATATTTATCTCTTTTGATAATCTTATTTTCCAAAATGACTTCTCTGAGTTATTTAATGAATAAACTTAACCCCTTTCTCCTGAAATGTTATTCTCTGCTTTCTTCTAGAGAAAGATGAATGAGGTAAAGATGTGTACTTTACAATTCAGCACTGGAAACAGGGCTTATAAAAGACTTAGCACAGATTTTGGGGTGGGGAATACAGCTGGAATGAGCTGTACTTTATTATATATTCACTATATCAATTAGGTTTGGGTTGCAGGAAAAAAACATTCTGGCTCTTTTACGCTAAAAAGCTAACACAGGAAACTAGGAGTCTACAAAATTATTGGCAGGATGGTGGTAGCAGGTTTCAGGCTGGGTCACCAGGAGTGAGTCCCAAAAAAGTTGACAGAACTGTCCCCCATTTCGCCATCAGGCATTTTTAGATTTCCAGATCCATGGATCTGGAAGCCACTGACTCCTCTGCCTTAATTGTCTCTTGACACCTGCCAAACTAGCACACTGGCTGTAAAATGCTGTAATAGATAAACAACAACAACAACAACTTCTCTACAACCATACTTGCCAAAATTAACACCACAGCAGAGACACTGCCGTCACTTGACTTTCTCCCTCTAGATCTTATTTGAATGCATATAAATGGCAGAGCCAAATCACATCCAGAAACTTAGTAAATTCAGAAGATTCCCAAAACTTCCCAGCCCTCCCAACTATTGGTATCATAGCAACGATACAGCCAATACTGATACTCCATTACTATTCTGTACAAGTATAGCCAAGCACTCTGAATTTTGTTCTGTGTTTTAATTAAAATGCTCAGAGGTCCACAGTGAGATAATGTTTCCTCTCTAGCTTGCTTCCTTTCTGGTTTTAGTCTCTGCCAATTTGCATGTAGAGCTCACTGTGTCACAGTTACCATCTGTTTAAATAACCCACATCTCAGAGACTTACACGGCTGCACATGTCTCAGCAAACCTTTGGTTAGAAGATCTAGGTCAGTCAGCTTGGATTTTTAACAGAATAGTTGGCTTTCATATAGAAATAACTGTATTCAGAATTTGGGAGTGCTCCTTTTCTTTGCCAAGTTCTGATCATCTGCATACATTATAAATATAATAAGACAGCATGACAGAGGGAAAGAAGCATGGGTGTTAAAGACAGGCCTTTGGTATGTGCCTTAAAGTCTGGTCAATAACTAGGTTATACAACTGGCAGAGTTATTTTGGGTTTCAAAAAAACAGTAAAAGAATTTGAACTATTGAATTCTATTCTGCCTTTTAAAATACAACAATGCTTGCCTAGTTTTAAAACTAAAAGGTTTTCATTATTTCCTGATAAACTATTTAGAAGAATCACTTCAAAGCTTATTCTGTTTTAAAATGGGAACTCTCACTGTGATATCTGGGAAGTGCTCTTCTTCCATTAGTAAAACACAATCAGATACGTGAAAGCACAGATTTTAAGAGACATTCTTGTGTTTTTATGAAAATTGCCCTCTAATGTTTTTGTTTACAAGTAGCACAGGTAAAACTGACAATTTCCTTTCAATGCTGTCTGATCCTAAATGCTTCTCCCAATGCTTGCTCTGAAACTCTCCCTTCTTCTGTATGACCACCTCCAATCCACATGCCAATTAAATTTAGTCAGGAGCGGCTCTATTGTTCATTAAACTTAACCATTCCTAATTACATTCGACAACTTAAATAGTATTTACGGAGTGCCTAATTAAGTACCAGACATAGTGGTAGGTACAAAAAACCCAAGGATAATACCACATACTTCTCATCCTTAGAGCACTCAAAATCTATTAGAGGAAGATACATACACAAACATGCAATGCACATACAACACATATGCACATGTTTTCATGTGCACTACAAGCAAAAATACAATAATTATGAGTACCACTCTTACAACAGAAAAAATAAAATTCTTCAGGAGCTCTTAAAGATAAACAATTAATTAGCAATGGGAGTCAGGATTTGCTGAATTGTACTTTCATGCAAAGTAGGATAGCTGTATTCTATAACCATTAATTATTTCTATGAAGAAAGAAATCACTTTCAGAGGAAATTTTACTCCTTTCCTCCCTCTCACTCATCTATGCTTTGTTAGTGTGTCCTTCAATACATAGCATCTGGCTTTATCGTAAATGGATTTGATGGCCCAGGGCCGGAACTGATTGGCAGAGACAGTTAAGATCTGCAAAAGTGGTCCCTAGTGTTGCTATGGTGACAGAGCTCATGCTTTCAAGTGGTTCAGTCGGGGTGTGTCATACTGAACAGCAGTCACTGGGCCGAGAACCCAGGTGCCTCTGAGCCCCAGTCAGGCCTCACTCCTTTTCCCCAGTAGTATCCATTATTCTACCCTGGCTTCTCAGATCAATAAACATAATCATTTCAAGCTTACAACTAAATTTGCTTCAGACAAAGGGGATTTAGAATGCAAACTGGACTCATTTCAAGTAACTGACACAAGTTCATCACTCTGAGCAGGCCCCTGTATTGCAAATCTCCAAGGGCTGCCATTCACACTAAAGGAAGGTTGTGCTGCAGGAGGCACCATTCACTAGAATATTCTCTGAGGGTTGTCCCCAGAGGCCGTATTGAGCTCTCTTACTGCCATTGAGTTAGTGTCTTAAAGCACTTGGCAATCCTTTCTGGAACTTTCTAAGATCCCTTTTTTCCTGTGAAAAAAGATCTGAGATATATATATATATATATATATATATATATTATATATATATATATAATATATAATTTTTTTAAATTTCCTGTAATCACTTTGATTTCTCCCTCTCATTTTTTCTTTTGAAAGGAAAGAACTGAGTGGTTTTTTGCAGGAGGCAGAGGCCCAGTTTAAGATGCATAGTAAGTCTTGGTAAGAAAATAAACCATTATAAGTTTACAAGCAATAAATATTTGTATACCATTTTTCTTAACTATTCATTTATATAGACATAACAAGATCTCTGTTTATAATATTATAATATGTATGAGGTCTGTCTGGAAGAAGTCCAGCCACTATTAATATAACAATAAAGTTTTCACGACACTAATGTAACCTAGAAGCCAAGGAGAGTGGGCTGGAATGTGCATGTGTGAACAATGACGACTTCACTGTACTAGTCAGTGGGAGCAGTAGACACCGTTGAGTGAGCACGTGTACTGTGTGGCCATTGCATTCAAAATGATTAAGTGAGTAGAGCAATGAATCTGTATCAAATTTTGCGTTAAGCTTGAACATTCCTCCACAGAAACTATTCAGATGATTTAGAACAGCTTTGGGCAACTGGTGATTGGCAGCTTCATCATGACAGTGCACCCGCTCATGCATCACCTCTTGTGCAGAGCTTTCTGGAGAAACATCAAGTCACCCAGGTAACTCAGCGCCCATGCAACCCAGATTTGGAACCCTGTGACTTCTGGCTTTTCCCAAAACTAAAATAACCTTTGAAAGGGAAGAGATTTCAGACCATGGATGAAATTCAGGCAAATACGATGGGGCAGCTGATGGTGGCTGGGAGAACTGTGTGAGGTTCTAAGGTACCTACTTTGAAGGGGACTGAAGCGTCATTGTCCTATGTACAACGTTTCTGGTATCTTGTATCTTCCTCAATAAATGTCTCTATTTTTCATATGACATGGCTGAATACTTTAGGGACAGACCTTTGTATATGTATTTGAATTTTACAAAAACACTTTTAAACCTTTCATTGAGTTAAAGGTTTTATTCATTGTGAATGGTCTTTCCTAAATTATTCTGAACTGCCTAAGTTTCACTGTGAAAACACAAAATGAAAAAGCTCAATTCTCCAAATTTCATACTGAAATTCATTATTCCATAAATCTGTGAAAGCAATGATTAATGGGTTTTGGTCACTGTCCTTTCCCACACAACGGTTGGCACTCCGAGGGATATGCCAGTCACTCCAAAGCTTCCAAGCATTCTCCTTAGTGAACACAGTGTAAAGCACTATAATTATTCATATAAAAGGGAAGCAAAAGCACCCGCCTGCCCTTATGGACATTACCATCTCAGTTGGGAGTAATAAAACCACACAGAAGAACAAACATATTAGTACAGCCACCAAAAAACAAAGTAACAGAGTGAGTTGGATCTTTAAGCTCTAGGATACAAAGGTTCACCACTAGCTAGCATTTCCTCTTTCTCGGAGTTAAACCACATCCTAAAATTATTCAGTAATTATTATCCACAATGATAAAACATTGCCTTTGGAAGTACTGAATTTAAAATTTTCCAGTCTCATCGTTCTATACACATACACTCACTTGCTGTTATAATACATTCCAAATTCCCACCACTAAGAAGTAGCTAATAATCATTTAGTCCTCTAAACATCAATAAAAGGAGTAGTAACATTATAAAATGTATGAAATGGCACATGCAGTATAAAAGCTAGAGTTGAGAGACACTAAAAGTTGTATAAACAAACTTGGAGAAGAAAAATGTGACCAGTGTTTAAAAATTCATTGGTGGTTTTATTTAAACGTCTAAAAAGTATATTGATTTCAAGTTAATGCTGACTCTTCACCCTTCTGGAGCTTCCCAATTTATGACACTGTATCAAAAGTGAAGTCACTGTCAGCCTTATTAGGGGAAACTTTGAGAGGGAGGTAAAAAGGAAAATAAAAATAAAATGTCTTCAAGTTTGTTGAAATTGCAACAAGCAACTGGCTGAGCGAAACATTCATTACCTTTAATCTCAGCAAATCTGTTGCTGAGAGTCTCTGTGAGGTATTACGTTCCTGATGCTTTATGACATTGCACACCCACACGCCACTGTTGGAGTCAATGGATATTTTTCAACCAGTTGCTACAAGAACAAGCCAAGGACTTACTCCAGCTTTTGCTAGATTCCACTTAAGTGGTTGAAAGCCTGTAGCCTCCAAAACCACAGGCAATATCTCTAGGATTTAAATACTTCATTAATCACGGAGCTTCATGTGTTGTATTTATAAATCTAGTTTAAAAGTTTATCATCTATGTGTTTGTTTAAACCTTAATGAAAATTAAATAGATCGGAGATAACTTTCCAAGAGTAGATTTTGGGCTATGTGAATACAACTCCTGGGAAATGAAAATTCAGTCAAGTGGAGATTTTCATTTAAACAGCTAATTTCAATCTAGCAAGGATTGTCTATGACAAAGAAATAGAAATGTGCATGCTTAGTTTTAAGATCAAATTGCTTATAGCCTTGGAAGGTTAAAAGGAGCCAAACTCTTATGCCCGGGAAGGAGAAGTAAATAATAAGAGAACTATAGCCAAGAATCATATTTTTTAGAAATTTCAGTAAGGACTCTTCAGTCTTAACATCTCTAATGTGTAACAATATTTATGACAGAAAAGTCACAACATTTCTAACTTATTAAAGAATGGATGGGATCAAGATAGCAGAATAACTCATGAGATTCTTCAATTCCACTCCTAATCCATACAAATAACAGGAACATATTTGAAAAAACAAGGAATTAACAAAGCTGGTAGAAAACAAGGTATGGCCTAAGTGAACGAGAAAGGATGAAATGACAAAGTTCAGGTGGAAAAAAAAAAAGATGGGAGACAGCTTTAAAGCAGCAGTTGCCGCCCTGGCTGGTGGGACTCAGTGGACTGAGTGCTGGTCTGCAAATCAAAAGGTTGCCGTTGGATTCCTGGTCAGGGCACATACCTCAGTGGTGGGCCAGGTCCCCAGTCGGGGGCGTACGAGAGGCAAAAGATTGATGTATCTCTCATACATTAATGTTTCTCTCCCTCCCTTCCCCTCTCTCTAAAAATAAAATAAATGAAATCTTTAAAAAAAGAAAAGCAGTAGTTGCTGTAAACAGGTCCAATACTCACAGACAAAGCTGAAAACACAATATGAAATTAACATATGAAAGACAGGCCCAAATAGAACACACAGAAGTAACCCAATACACAGAAGAGAAACAAAACAAAAAGAAGAAACACATTTAATAGAACAAGTCAACTTGCATGTGATTTAGAAATATACTGTACCATACACAAAGCAACAAGAGATCTTAAAAATAAATAAATTTTTAAAAAATTAAAAACTGAATAGATAAGCTGAGAAAAAGAGATATAACCGAGGAATGAATTAGTTCCAAGAAGTGTATATGTCCATAAAATATTTGTACAACTTTGTTCATAATAGCTTCTTTCATGATAATACAAATGTCCATCAACAAGAGTCTAGATAAAGCATAATATATTCTTATATGACATACTTCTCAGAAAGAAACAAACGATTCAGACAGACATCATCAGGAAAATAATCTCAGGCATAATGAGTGAAAGAAACCAGACACAAAAGAGTATAAGCTATATAATTTCATTTATATTAAGTTCAAAATGGACAAAACTATCTTATGGTGATCAAGCTATTATCAAAATAGCTTGAGGTGGAGGGTGGGACTCTTTTGGAAAGGGTTCCAAAAGGATGATCTGGAGTCGTGGAACTGCTCATATCTTGGCTAGGGTGTTAACCACCTGGGCTCTGTGCATTTTAAATTATGTAAATTACAACTCCATTTTTGAAAGAGTGAAGAAGTGAGCTGAAGAACTGAGCAAAGAAAGTATATACCAAAATGCATTGACAAAAAAAGGAAAAGATGAAAGCTTGAAAGAAAAACACAGAAACCTATTAGATAGCTATAAATCTTTAAACATTATATTATAGTAGTGCCTGAAACAGAGAATAGCTACAGCAGACTGGAGGAAAGCCTTCAATAAATTATAGCAGATCATTTCTCAAATCTAAATAAAGACATTAACTCTCACAGTCATAGGGATGAGAGAGTTCCGAGGAGGGGAAGCAGACACAGATCATAATCAGTCTGGTAAAATTAAGAATAAAGAAAAAAATATTAAGCTTCCAGTATAAACATTTAAGGAAAAGAAATTAACATTAGTTTTAAACAGAATTCTCATCAATGTTTGGTACAGGAAGAAGCAGAACTATGTCTTAAAAGTTATGTGCAAGAGGCAACCGGTCATTGTTTCTCTCATACATTGATGTTTCTCTCCCTCTCTTTCTCCATATCTTCCCCTCTCTCTAAAATAAATAAATAAAATCTTTTTAAAAATTACTTTCTAAAAAAAGTTATGAGATATACTACTTTGAACTTAAAATTCCATACTCCTAAGCTAACATTCATAAATGAACACAAAAAAATAAAGACATTTTCAAGTATGTGATACTCAAAGTTTATCACTCTCAGATGCTATCTGAAAGAATAACTGCAGGAGGTACTAAAGTAAAATAAAAAATAAATATAAGAGGAAAGCTAAACACAGAAGTAGTAGGGAGCAAAGAAAACAGTTAAATGTATGGTTAAGTACAAATAAGTCAAAATTGTACATTTAAAAAATTGTAGTAACAATTTGGAATTTAAATCCCACATGCAATAAATATGAGAAGAAAAGAAAAGGAGAAGAAAAAGAAAATACTCTCAGATTTTGGTCTTGTTCAGGGAAGAGTACATCTACTGAATACTAAGTCACTGTAGTGAAATATGAGTTTAAATGTTTGTAAAAAATGAAGATGTTCTATTAGGGGTATAGAAAGAGGAAACATAATTTTCAATCATTATCAGTTCACAAGTGTGAACACTGCCCATGTATTACCTGGCCAATTCAGTTTTTTTAAAAAAAATAAAATTAGTTGCCAACACTTAAAAATAGGACTACTTACATAAAGTCCAGATGGTTGGCAAATCTATTTTTTAAAATGTGGGAAAGAGAAACAAATAAGGAATAAAAAAGGGACATTAAAAATAGTAAAAGATTTATAAAAATTATGGAACACTGAGAAGCTTAGCACAATAAATTTTAAAGTTTAGGCAAATAATCTCTTTAGGAAACATTCAGGATGGGGCAAAAGTGAGTTTGCAGCTGTGAGTACACAAAACATGGAGTTTATTCTTGTATTATTACTCATTACTTATTGTATTATTTTCCACACAAACAACTGTAAACCTACTTTTGCCCAACCCTGTATCAAAACTGTCACAAATAAATCGTAAAATTAAAGAGTTCAAAAACAATAGAAGAGATGGAAAATATCTACCCCCCAAAAGTTAGCTGTTAAAATAGTTTAATGAACAAATTTCTATATCCCTTCAAGGAGAAGATAATTCCCAGTTTACAGAAATTGTTCTGTAGTATGGAAAAATGAAAAAGCTATTTTTATCATTTATAATGCTAACATAACTCCTATACCAAAGCCAGACAGGGTGATATGAAAACAAAAGTCAATCTTATTTACAAACATGTAGTAAAATTCTAAACAACAATAGCAAATTGATTACATCATGAATAAGTAGGTCCTTTATTCCAGGGTTGCAATGGCCTTTTGAAATATACTAACAATAGTATATCAATGCAATTCATTACAGCATAGACAAATGGAGGGAATGAAACCCACAGGAGGACCTTAAGAAATGAGATCCCCAAACCCACGTCGGATTAAAAGAAAAACAAAACTCATAGCAAACTAAGCAACGTTCTTGACTCAATATGGAAGCTATAAGAATATAAGAGTAATTATTATATTTATGAAGAAAATTAAAGCCAGGAATGAGAAAGGGATATTTCTAGCTCTTCTGTTATTTAACAGTGTAGTGGACTTTTTTATCAAGTTGACTTATAAATCAAGAAAAAGAAAAGGATTGATATAACATTTAAGACTGCCTTTTTCTGGGCAACTCTGTAAGAAATAGACATAGCACTTTGTACCTCATGGCAAAGACAATCCTTTAGGTGGATAATGATGATTAAGTTGGTTATTAACTGGTCTCCCCCCAATTACACATGGGTGTATCAAAGCAAGAAAAGGTGATATACATAATCTAATGATTGAGTATGGATGGTACTAGCAAATTAATTTTCTTATTGCCAAGTATTTCATAAACACTGTATAGAAACAAGGATAATACAGACAAATGACTTAAAACCTTTTAAAACCCATGGCTTCTTTAATAGTTTTCTGTAGACTCTGTAGAAATACCTGTGACGTCTTTTTAACAAAGCCACCTTTTCCATTAGAGCAATTTATTTTAATTCCTTCAACCTGGCACACAGGCATCTTGCAACTTTGTTGAAACACTTGAATAATTTTATTTACGACACTTCCAAGTAATTAATTATCTTAATTACAAAAAGTCAAATATGTAACATTACCTAATGTCTAATTTGCAATCACTGGCATAGCACATAATATGGATATATTAAGTCAAGGGTAAGTTCAATGTGAATTTATGAAAGCTGTAGTCTCTCAAAATTATGGTTCCAGAATATACTGTTCGAATCTAAATTCAAATCTAGATTCCTACCATTTAACAGCTGTATGTCCTTGGGAAATTTATTTAACCTCTTTGCACTTTAGTTTTCTTACCTACCATTCAGGGAGATAAAAATCTACCTCTTGGGTTATTATTGTGGGGATCACAATTTTTTGGTTGAAATCACAATATATTAAGTTATTATCTAATATATATTATAATATGAGATGTATAAATGCTTATATACCATCGGTGGTATTTATATGTTATGTTGGTTTCCTTCCTATAGCATAACATAGATGAAAAACCAAAAAAAAAAAAAAAAGAAGAAAGAAGGGAAAAGGAGGAGGATGGAAGAAAGAAAGCAACAATGGTCCATAAAATATTTTTACAAGACTCAGTGAAGAATTTGATTAGTGAACTCTTTGACAGAAGTAAGCCAAAGCATTCCAGAAATCTTAAGTTGGAACAAAAATTCTCATCACACCTCTCTGGATATCTGGCCTTTATGGCAAATTATCCATCTTTTAAGCTTTTAAGTTTATTCAGTAATGACAACAACGACATACACACGCAGATAGAGTTATCTATGGGCCAGGCAAGATGATTGGGTGTAGTACCGTAGGACAAGTAAGAAAGATAGATGCCCTCTCAAGGGGCTGTGGACTGGGAAATACTCACAGAAGTCTTCCCAGGCTTTATGAAGACTGTTGAAGAAGTTGGGGTAAGAGGTGATGTTCCATTAAGTTAGCAGTAAGAAAACCCTAATGATACATAGATGATGTCTATTTTGTTTATGGTATATTTAGAGACCCAGTGTCCTGGTAAGGAAACTCGGAAACTAAATAAGAGAGGGAAAAAATGAAGCAAGGACAAAGCATAAGCCCAATCTAAGACGTAATCTTGTCAAAAACTAAGATGATTCTGCTTAATAGGAATTTACTTGTCTAGTAAGAATAAGAATTCACATACCCCCAAAAATAGATACTGATCAAGAGACACTGTCACTGAAATACTATGATCATTACATTAATTGCTGCGAGATACTCCCACCTACCACTTGCTGTGTGATCTCACGCCCATCGAACTTCCAGCTCCTTGCTCCCATCTCTTCCCCTTAACCAGTCCACCCATAGCTATCTGCACTGCTGAAGCAATGTGGTAGAGGGGCAAACCAACCCTGATGCGAATGCAGGTGACTGGTCCATCCTGCCTCAACAACTGCTCACTGGCTAACCTGCTTCGAAGGGCACCATGTGCCAGCCCCTTTCCACATGATTTATCTTCATCATGTGTTTGAATCCTCACATATGGGAGATGCTATTATAATCTTTATCCTAACAGTGAAGAAACTGAAACAGAGGGAGGTTTATTAATATGCCTAAGGTCCTACAGTTTAAAATGTGGTGTTTATGTCTTACGTAAATTCTTCCCTGGGATAGGAAATGACATGCATGAGATTGGGGAAGGGAAGGACAGACTGCCAAATCTGGCCTGGTGGACTGTGGAAGCAGGGGAGAGAGCAGGCAGGATTGAAAGTTCAGATGCACAGGTCCTTTACTTTTCCATTCCGGGGAGGGGCAGGGTATTACACAAGCATCCAGGGAGGGATGGGAGCTCTAAAACACTGGAAAGTCTGGTCGGTGGCACACGTCCATGCATGTTGTCGGAGAAAGCGATGCACGTGCCCACACCCAGCGTTGGGCAACATAGAGCAGAGGCACAACTATAAGAAAGTGGTTTAATGGGTGAGCTGAGTTAGAGCTCCAAGACTTCCACAAGGGAAATCCAGAGGTTTCCATGTGCTCTGTGCAGACAGTAAAGAGGTGCTAATAGGACTGGAGGTGGGACAAAATAAGGACAGCGTGCAGGGACTTAGTGAACAAACGCAAATAGCTGGGACCAGGGACGTCAGCTCTAAGTGCTTGCATGGTACTCAAATTGTAAGTCGTGGCCAGCCAGACCTCAGCAGCCATCACTCTCAGAAGCAAACCAAACCAGCCACTGCACGGCAAGGACCCAGGATGGTCCAGAGGATGTAGATTTGTTGGGTGAGCCCCATTTGCACCACTAAGAGCATGTAATCCCTATCCCCCATGCGACCAGATGCCACTTTGGAGAGGAAAAGAGAAAGAGGAAGACATATAAAAGATTGAAATTAAATATTCACTGAGAAAAGAATAAGCTATCCAAAATAGGTTACTTAAGTCAGAAGATAATGTGATACAACAAAATCATCAAGTTCAAAGTTTGTCTTCTCAATCCTCCCCAGTCAAACTCTTCACAAACCCCAATACTCAATGCAGATTGGCTCACCTATGGGGCTTGTGTAGGTACCTCTGTTTTCTTGGTGAATAGGCATGCAAGGTACACATTTATAGTTTCAATGTACCCAAACATAAAAAAACATTTTTCAAGTTATCATTATTGGTAAGTATTAAAATACTTTTAAACTAAATTTCTCATACCTTGTATTCATTTTATTCCTTCTAGTCAAATGCCTCTACATCATCATATAAATGTTCCCTGCCTTTGGATTTTTTTCTTTGCCGCTTCTCATTATTTTTAGTTTACAGCCTTTCTTAAATGGACATAAGTTAAGTTGTATGTATTTAGCGTCTATAATCTTTCCTTTTAAATGAATACTCATGTTTTCTTAAATCCTTTTTTCCCTGCTCTACATGTCATTTCTTTATTATTTTTAAAGATTTTATGTATTTACTTTTAGAGAGAGAGGGGAAGGGAGGGAGAAAGAGAGGGACAGAAACATCAATGTGTGGTTGCCTCCCACATGCCCCCTACTGGGGACCTGGCCCACAACCCAGATAAGTGCCCTGACTGGGAAATCAACCGGCAACCCTTTGGTTTTCAGGCAGGCACTCGATCCACTGAGCCACACCAGCCAGGGAAATTTCTTTAATTTTAATATGTTTCAGGTTTAGAAGTAGCTAGAAAGAAATGCCTTGTTCATGATTTCTCATTAAAACAGAAGCAGAGATTATCCTTGACATGCCACGCATCACTCACCAGCCTTCTCAGGCTATTAAATCAAGTCATAATTGTATATACTTTCCACTATAGAATCTCTACAGTTCTATAGACAGTTCTATAGAGTTCTGTAGAATCTCTACAGAGTTAGATTTGAGTTTAGCTACCACAAAATCTGCCACACAGAACCTCCAAAGACCTTATCTTTTCCCCATTTCTCTGTACAAAATAACAGTTTATACAGAAAATTGAGTAGGGCATATATGGGAAATCTGTATGGTCCTCTTAATCTTGCTTTGAACTTAAAGCTAATATAAAAAATAAAACCTTCAGAGGAAAAAAAAGAAAAACTCTGCGGGGATCATTTGTGGGCTGGGAATTCAAGAGACACGGCTGGAGTGACAACTGCAGGCTTCTCACTATTCCCACTGAATTCTATTTGACTTTTCTTTTTCCTCCAAAAGAATGAAAACTTTTCTGTTATTCCAAAATGAATCCACTAAACCTCTTTTCTATCTCAGATCACAAACACACCTCCATCCTTATTTGAAAAATAATTAAGATCCTCGCAAAGTGACTTTCAAGCGATTAGCCATTATAAAATATCTTAGCAAAGTCCTGACTGGTATGGCTCAGTGGGTTGGACATCATTCCACGAAGCGAAAGGTTGACAGTTTGATGCCTGATCAGGGTGCCTGCATGGGTTGCGGGTTCGGTCCCCAGATGGGGTGCTTACAAGAGGTAACCAATTGATGTTTCTCTCCCTCTCTCCCCTCTCCCTCTTTCTCCACTCTCTCTAAAAATAAATAAATAAAATCTTTAAAAAATAAAATAAAATATCTTAGCAGAAAACAGAAAATCAGTACTATATATTCATGGGAAGTAAAACATAAAGTACTGCTGATCCAAATAAATCTAATATTTTCATGAGTCTGGAAGTTATTTTTACTGCAATAAAAGTACAAATAATGAGGGATAGAGGACCTACTTTTAGGCTCCTCAACCAGGCACCTCCTCACAGTGAAATACACTGGGCCTAATTATACTAACCTGCTGGTGAGCGTGGCATTCCCACCGGGCTTGTCTTGGAGACCACTGACAATCTCAAGTATGGAGAAGGCAATACTGAGGAAACGTTATTCCTACTAGTCAGTACCACCTGCTACACAGACAAATAAATAGTAGAGAGGTCTGTAACTTTCCAAATTGATTAGAACATGCATACACCATGTTCATCAACAGTATTCTCACTGGCATTTCCTAGATCGAAAGCAGTATATAAATCATACCGGTGGTAATGGTGTCAGAACTGTGATGCTGAGGCTGTCGGGTTTGTAATGTCAGATATTCTAATTCTGTTATCCCCTGTGTCCTTCAGAACCAAGATTCTCAATGTGGAAGAAAGCAACACAGATATAATATACAAGAGATAAAATAAGAACCATGTAGTCCTGAATTTGAATTATAAGTATTAGTATTGATTTATACGTATATATAACCAAAAAGCCTAGAAACAGTGGGAAATCCTTTGACAACAAGCACCTCTCGGCCCCAAATTATGGCCTTAAAATACCATTTCCCACTACAAAAAAAAAAAAAAAAGGACTTCTTGTTGACATTGCTGGTCCCAGGTCTATGGCAGGAGATGTATAAAAAGAGCCTAAAATATGTTAACAAACTAGATAACAGGAAAGCCATCAGAGACTAGCAGGATCACGTGAGAAGAATCCACGAGCCAACCTGAAGAGAATCCTACTGGCCAGCGATGAGGGGATGAAAGTTAGCAGCTGGGAGAGCGTGCTGCATTAGAAGAGAAGGGGACCTAGCCTTTGGGAAATACCAATATTGAATATTCTCATAGAGAGAATGTTCTAGTAGTAAAAAAGTAGACTACTAAGAGACAAGGGGAAAAGAGAATATTATATCATGGAAACCAATAGAAAACAATGTTTCAAGGACAGAGAGGTCATCGGCATCTAATATTCTAAGAACTCAAATAAGGTGAGGACTGACACACATGCAGGGGATTTAGCACTTCGGCACCAATAGCTGGAGCTATGGCACATGGATAAACCAAAACATAAGAAGGAAATATGTAAACAAAATGTCCTAGGGCTGGACATTTTGTGATTTGTATGGCAAGGCATCTCTGAAACAAGTATAATTCAATCTGGTGTGTGTATATGTCTTGGTGGGGGTGGGTAAGTGTGAAAGACTTACAGAGAAAATTAGGTGAATGGTGATAATCTGCTGAAAAAAAACTAATAAATAGCAAGATAATATATAAAAATAAAGAACAGTGGTGGTCAAGCTCTAGCCTGGATAGTTCAACTAGGCCAGAAATGTGGAATGTTTCGAGGACTCTAGAGATCTTAAACGTGTTTTTAAATATCTGAGAATAGTAAAACAGACCAAAAATGTAACACATTTCATGTATTCCCAAAAACTGTAGTTCATGAGTGGGGGAAGGTAAAAAGGCCTATGTTTGAAGAACAGAGTAACTCCGATTTAGGATAAATATAGTAAGAGAAAAGTTCCTTGTGGGTGCATGACCAGGTCTCTCTCTCCCTCCCCTCTGTGTCTCTGTGTGTTGAATATATTTCTTTAGAGAAATGACTATCCTTCTTCCAAGCCCTTATTCTGTCATCTCTGGACCGTCGAATCACAAAACATTGCTAATTGATTGGTCCTTCTGCCTCTGCTTGTCTTCACTCCAATCCGTGCTGCCAAGAGATGTCTAGTTTACTCCTCTGAAGCACTGCTGTGCTACTGTCAGTCCTGCTAACAAATCTCCAAAGGCTCCCACCACCTACCAAAGACATTTCAAAGCCTTCCAGGAGAGAGGTCCGTCCCAAAACTTCGTGCTGACGCTGCCGCTCAGCTGAAAGCTCCTATTCTTCCGTTGCCGTTTCCTCTATTACTGCCGCTTCCTCCATCTGTCGAAGTCTTAATGGTTATTAAAACCCAACAGGAAGCTAATCTATTAAAGCATTTCCTGTTCATCTCCTCTCTGTGTGATCAATCCCTTTCCAAGATTCTTCTATTATTTGTTCTTCCTTTTTATGGAATTTATAAGATACGGCTTTATTTCATGATTTTTTGGATTAGGGAGTTTATCTCTCCCTAAATTTCATATTCTTTGAAGACAGGGTAAAGATCTAACCTTCATGTGCATAACTCATAATAAGCAGTGAAAAGCCTTGAGTCTGATACCTATTGGATAAAGCCTATTAAAGTGAACAAATAATGTGTGTATAATAAGGAAGCTAAATGTTTAGAGTTTCCTAGGCAGTGGGCATAGAGTATACTTAGAGAACCAAAAGTATACTATCAATTCATTAATACTATCAATTCATCTTAATTCCCAAAACAAAAGTTAAATGGAAACCCTAAAAACTAGTTTGGTAACCAGATACCCAGATAAATATAACATCTAGCCAGTAAGCTGCATGAGGCATGGAAACATCCAATATTCATTTTTCATACCTAAGGGAATGTTGAATTGGATGTGGAAGATAGTAGGGCATTAATAACTGATATTTACTTAGCAAATGTATTAATTCATTCACCCAAATATTTACTAAGCATATCAATGTTCCAGGGGCTTTTTAGGTACTTAGGTTATAGCTGTTTAAATGACACGCAAGATACTTGCCTTCATGGGACTTCTCATAGCATTGAACAAGTAAAACAAAACAAACAAGAAAGTTTCAGGTAATTTTAAATATTAAAATGTGGTAAGAGGTTGGGTGAATGAAGCAGGCAGAGTCTAGAATCTGATGGGTTTTGAAGACCACAGTTAGAAGCTGAGAATTTATTCTGAGTACACTGGGAAGCAATGGGAGAATTTTACAGGTATTAAGCAGAACAATTTGGTCCAGTTCATATTTTTTAAAGTTTACTCTGAATAAGACATAGATTGCAGAAAGGCAATAGAAATTGGATTATTGATAATGATACTCCTGCAGTAGCCCAGCTGAGATGTGGGGAGCTGACCTGGATTAGGGTGGAGACAGAAACGGAGATGGCAATGGTCACGGAGCTTGGAGAAGCAGACTCGTGTGGGAGCCCGGCGGCAGGAAAGAAACGGAGGAATGGACAAATGGAGAGGAGCAAACAGTTGCATTCCGAAAGAGCACAGGTTACTTATTGTCCCCGAAGAGCTTTACTGACCACTCATTCAGTACCCTAGCCCGACTCCTCTCTCTCTTTTTCTTCCCCATTTCATGTAACTTTGCTTAAAAGGTCAGGTCACAATCCAAACTATATGAAGGTAAAATAATTAAAAATCAGTACTGCCTTGGGATCACTGACTATATTTTAGGAAATCTATTTCAGGTAATACGCATAGTGAAACTAAGTCAAACACCACTTCCATCAAGGAAAAAAAGAAAAGTTACCTGACACAGTCAAGGTTCACATTTGAAAGTGTACGCTTTAGAAAGATGATGACGTTGAACTAGGATGCCTTTTTTTTGCTTTATGGTTACCCTTTCTCCTTAACTTACCTGGGTTCTAGCATAGTATGATTTACTTCTATCAGAAACTGCCTAGCTAGGGCACTCAATTATTGCTTTCTATGCTGCAGAAAGACATACCCTAATGGGTACTGCTACAGTAAAGAGAAAGCAATAACACAAATCAATCAAACCACAAGTATTTGCCTGGGTGATAAATGAATTCACCTTTAATAAACAGTGAGTCAGAAGGAAGAAAATACTGGTAATTGCAAAGCATTTATTCTGAAGCATCTTTCATGTCTCCTCAAAAGGACATAACTTAAGAGGAAAATTATTCACAATTATATCATGTTATTAGAATAAAGTACGTATAAATTTTATTAATAATGGCACCTGCCCTATCGCATGACCGATTTTATTGTTACCGATGAAATATGAAAAGCCACATGAAAGCAAGTAGGTCATTGTTAACCTTTTAGTTTACATTTAGTTACCTGACCAAGGTAGACTTAATATGCTTGACTAAACTGTAAACAGGTTTCTTCCTGACTATACACCCTTGACCTCCCTTTCCTAGAGCATTTACTTTAGAAAACTTGCAATTATAAATTTTTTCTCTGCCCCTTTCCTATATAAGCCTTATATAACCCAGGAACATTTTCTACAGGATATGGCGCTATTTCTTTGAAATGCGGCCATCAAGAAAGCCAGCATCCCCCTCTCCCCGTCTCTCAGAGAGGGCAGGAGCCTAAGTCCCACAAGGGCTGGTTACCGATCACAGATGGCCTAATCATACGGACCAACTTCCCCACTAATCCCTCTCCAGCACTTAAAGACACTCCTGCCTTTTGTTTCAACAGAGTTCAAACTCTCCGATTCCAACAGTCTCTCTCCCTTATTGAAACTGTCTTGAATACAGTAGTCTTCCTTGCCTGTTTTACTGGTTTGAGCAATTTTTCTTTTCCACATCAAAGTCGCAGACAGAATACTTAGGTTGTGTCTCCACAGGCCATAGAGACATATTGGTGGAGCAAGGGCCCTGGGGATCCGTGGGAGGTGTTAATGAATGAACACAGGGAGGAGTCTGCAGATTTCAGGCTCCTGACCTAAAGCTGTCATGGATAGGGGCCACTCTTTAAGGCCCCAGGTCGTATACCTAGAAAAAAGGAGAAGACACACGGTGAAGGGGAGATATACTTTTAAGAAAAGCACAGTGCCGGGCACTTAAACTGGCACATATTTCAGTCCCAAGGAGCTTAAGATGGTTCACAAGAGGGAGAATCTGTAAGGAAGGGACGTAAGGGAAAGGGCCTTATTCCTGCAGGGAGAAGCAGCAAATTCTGCCTGTCATCGATGTATAAACTGGTAGAGAATGCAATACGAGTGGAAGTGGAGGGCAACCCCCCAATTTGTCATGGTAAATGTGGGTGCCAAATAGAAAGAGTGACTATCTCACCATATTGGAAGCACAAAAAAGACCTCATGCTGGTGACGAAAGGCAATTGTCAGAGGCAGTGTCTGAAATCCCAAGAATGAAGAAGAGAAGTAGATGAAGACAACACTGTTGTGACTGTTTGTGAAAAACAGCTGTAGACTGGAAAAATCAGGAAAAACGTCACCATGCATGACAACCAAACTCTATCCCAGGGAACGAACAGGAGTTCATTAGGTGGACAAGGTCCAGGAAAGGGCATTCTAGGAAGAGTAACAATGGATTTTAGGACGAGGTGTCAAAAATTAATTTGAGTATTGGAATGGTGGCCAATTTATATATCTAGAAATGTAAGGAGGGATCAGATTGTAAAATGTCTTAAGAACCATGATTGAGATAATTAGGTTTTAATTAGAAATATATTTCTGACTTTATGAGGAGGGTGGATGTTAAGGGGAAGGAATTAGGGATCAGGATATATGTCAGGGAGCCATTGAAATAATCCAAGTGAGAAAGGTTAAGGGCTTGCATAAAATAGTGGCAGTAGAGATGTAGAGAAGTTCCTGGATTAAAGGGATCTTTCAGGTTGGAATATGAGGTCGTGAACTAGGAAATAAGGAGTGAACGGAACTAAAGAAGAGATTAAAACTACTACTTGAGAGCTTGGTAGTATGAGAGCAGGTCTATAGGAGAGAAGCAGGGTTTTCTGAAGAAGAGAAAATATCCAGATTGGAAAATCAGGTCTACAATTCAGAAGAAAATTCCATGCTATAGATACACACACGAGACAAGAATACTGCTATAGATAAAAATGCTGGCACTTACAAGATTACCTGGCAAGAGCCAGAGAGAAAGACAAGGAGTCTGAGGCCGGAGCCGTGGGGGAAGCCCATACTTCAGGAGTAGGCCAAGAAATAAAAGCCAGTGAAGAAAGCAGAGGAACCGAAGGAAAACGTTTCCAAAATTTTGTATGATTGAAGCTATCAAATGTCAGAAAGAAGTCAACTAACATAAGGACTAAAAAATTCTGTTGAATTTGGCAAATAAAAAGAGACATTAGCGTGTAAGTTTTAAAGACCCGGTAGGACAGAATCAAGATTGACCTGGATAGAGAAGAGAAAGGGAGACAAAGATGAGGAGAATGTAAGTGGACTGACTTCTTCAAGAATGTTAGCCACAAAGGGGAAAAGAGACACACTTACTTTATCTTTTAGGAGTCTTTTCAGCTATTATTTATGATGACATAAAAAGAATTTATAATTAGTGTACAAGTGTGTGTAATTGATATGTTCTGGCGAAATGGTATATAAATTATTTTCCACTTAATTCATCTAAAGGTTTCAGGAATATTTTATGTCACTTTTGATTGATCTTCAACTTCCATTGCTTCCTAACACATTAGTTTTGTATTTTTCTACTCCCAGAACCTGTCAAGTTGTTAATGATCTATAAAAATCCACTTTCACACCCTAAAGAATTTCACTCTTAAATAAATGTCACAGGAAATCCTTTGTTAATGTGAAGTCCTTTTGAAATGCTTTTAATTAGTTTTGCACAGTGAACATTTTGTAAATCACATTTTCTAAAGCAAACTAGAACAATTAGGATATCACATACCTGACTATGGTATCTTTAAACTATTAGAACAGCTGTATGTTACCTGGAGCAATGAGTGCGTGTGGGTCGGCGTTGCTACCTGGTGAATAGAGTTCAGAGCAGTGCGCACCCGCCCACACCCATCCTTCAGAGGCAGCAGTTCCCTGTTGTTTATAGTGGGCTCTGAAAACTTGCCCTCATCTCCTTCGGGATTCTTCCCATGGATATCATGAGCTCAGGAGGAAAGTCCTTTAACGTACTCAGCTTAAAATCATTTTTCTTTCTTTATACTTCAAATGAAACTATACTAAAAGAATCCATTGCTGTAACTTTTCCCTTGAATACACTCAGTTCTAAAAGAACAATTCAGTTCCCACTTATTTAAGAACAACTAAGTATCAATAGCTAAATACTCAACTCTATGGCAACTGCTGAGATATGGCAGTGACAGACAGAGATTAATATAAAATATGTTACCCTCTGAGAAGTGTATATTCTGTCTATCTAAGGGATGCAAGGAAGACACACTGTTTTTTGCCCCTTTCTGTGTGTTCTTGGTCTATGATGGTTTTTAATTTTTACCTCATTGGGGAAAGGAAGAGAAGACTGGAAAAGGTACAAAGTGACTCGCCACTTTACAAATTAGGAAAATCACTAAAGTATAAACCCCTTCTCGTTCCTTCCCTAGATCTGGAGCTGACAGTGCCACCCAAGTTCCACACCATAGTTTGAGGTTTGCTTCTTTGTGGGTCTCCCAGGCTCCCTTTACCACAGCGTGCGACGTTTGCTTTTCTTAGCGGGTTTGAAGGCCTGAATATGGATTTTTGGATTTTTTTTTAAAGCATTAAACAGAAAGTGAATCAGGTTCACACCACACTAACAAAATGTTACAACAAAAACCCTAGGACTGACACATTATTCTGGCATTTGTGTGTGAATATTTTATAAAGTGTTTTCCAGCTCTGAGAGTCAATTACTGCACTTATTCCCACCATCAGTAAGGAAAGCCTTGTTTTCCTTAGGGCTTCTTGTAACTACTGGCACATTTGGAAAAAAAAAATTTTTTTTTAAATTACAGGTCCACAGGAAGTCATAAAAATATTACAGAGAGGTCCTGCATTCCCTTCAAACAATTTCCCCCAGCAGTTAAATTTTTACCTAATTATACTACAAAATCAAACCCAGGAAATTGACATAAGTACAATGTATGTTGTATGGTTATATGCCATTTCCTTATAAATTTCAATTCATCTAATCACCACGATCAAGATGAAAAATTATTCCATCACCATAAAGATCTCACTCACGTTCCCCTTTGTAGTCACAACCAACCCCTTTCCACTCCCATCTCCATTCCAAACCGCTAGCAACGATTAATCTCTCTTCCTCTGTAATTTTTAAATTTCAAAACATTATATAAATGGAATCAAACAGTATATAACCTTTTGAGATTGGTTTTTTTCACTTAGCATATGGCCCTTGAGGTCCTTCCAATTAGTTTCATGCATCAATAATTTGATATTTTTATTGCTGAGTAGTAGCCAGTGTATAGATGTAAGACTGGCTCATTTTCATAAGACCTGTAAACAGATTTTGTGATCAATTAGTCTATCAAAATATATACAGCTATATATGGGGGCGCATGTTTGTGTGTGTTCTAAAGATGAGGACACATATCTTGGAAAAATGTTTTTAGTCTTTACATCATTAGCTTTAAAATCATTTATTTCCTGCAATAATGTTGATTCCAACCTATTGCCCACATATTCAAAAATATACTGGGTTGGTATTTTAAGCAGTTTAAAACAGTGTTATGGTAACTAGGAATTTAGAATTTAATTAGAATGCCATCAGAGACTCCAAATTATCATTAGATGATGATACAATGAATCCATAACAGCAAACCTTCTTAGACTACAAAGATAAAGAATAGAGGATTTACATGTACAGTTTGGGGCTACGGGGACGCAAACACACAACTCAGCCCCTGGTTCCATTGCCAAGACAGGCTGAGCTAAGGTTCTGCAGAAATTGTCACTCTAAAGGTTGGCAATGAAGATCATAGGGAACTCGAAATAATGGCTTTTTAAAGGCATTTACTCAAATCCTGACCTTACTAAAGTTGTCAGCAAAGATAAACAGTTTGGTCAACTCTACCAAGAAATATACAGAAAATTAGACAATCAGCCTACTACACACAAAAATAAACTTGCTGGGCATGAGTGAGAAAACCCACGCAGATTATAATACAGGCTGTTGCACACATTTTCTGTTTATACAGATAAATGTAATTGCTTGGTACATGGAAAGGAGTGTTCCATGTATAGATCACAAAAGTGAGCAGATCAGACAACGTCGTGGGCAGATCGAGTTATTGATAAGACACAGGCATCACAGCGGTGCAGATAATATTTGACCCTGATATTCGACTTTCAATAAAGCCAATAAAAAATGTACTTAAATCAGGGAATTCTAGTAATCAGCCCCAGTTTGAGAGACATAAAACCACTCTGAGTTCTAAGTAAAAGTTGGACAAAGTTTGCTTCAAGAACACTGGGATTTTGTTGGATTATTTTGTAGTCACTGAGATCACAGTAACGCCATTGTCACAAGGTGCTTCATGTTTCCCCCCCGGCGCCTGAAGGGGTCCATCAAGGTCAACACAACTAATTGCACGGGGTATAAAAATAGCCCCCAAGAACCACAACACCCTCATAGAAAACCACGGGAATCAAGAGCCATAGGTTGCAACATTGTCTGCAGTGCCACGGGATAGCAAAAACAACCCCCTTGCCCTGTAGACGCTGGCAATCCTAGGTGAGAAACTGATGCACTCAAGAATAGATGCGATGAGAAGATGTATTTATGTGAATGGATTTCTGTGAATCTTAAAAGAAACTGACCTCTTGGCTCTTCAGTTTCTTTCTCAACATGTCAATCTCTTCACATCTTGCATGAACACAATCTCTGCCACAATTCAAATTTTGGTATTAATGTCAGCTCATGCCAATAGAGAGTGGGAAGGAGTTAAATAAACAGGTCTGTCCCCTGTGTTTTATCAAGGGTGTCAACCCTGCTCACAATCTAGGAAAGGATTTTGAGCAGAGACCTGGGGTCATTTGACAACCCGCACTGCAATGGCCACATCATAGCAACCTCGGCCCCTCGGCCAGTCTCGTGGAGCGTCTGCCCACAGTGACCTCCCTGTGGGCCTTACATGCTCTCCACCCCAACCACATTTCCTCTCAACATCCCTCTTTGTATCAAACTCATAGAATGAGTTAATATGAAGCAGCAACAAAGCTAGATAGATCCCAGGAGGCAGAACTGCAGCCTTTGCCCTCAACTTCCAAAACAGGTCTTGACTACGTCTGAGAATATAGTTTGCGTCCCTGCCATCTCCATGTGCACCGTCATCTAGAGGAAGGTCATTTATTCATTTTTCATGAGCCACACTCAATGTTCAGATCTTAAACTATGATAGTTTTGTCAGAGATCTAGATCTGAATACCCTAAGGTTCTGGAATGCTTTCTAAGTGAAAAGAAAAAGATTTATATATAACATAACAAGCAATTTTTATTTAAATAGCTGAAATTTATATGGAAATTATTTCAATAATGAATCAGTCTGTTATTATGCAGCTAAATGGAGCTGATAATGACAAAAGTCTTGTCTGCGATGAAGAAATACCAGCGTGCCTACATAAATATCAAATTAGAAAATTAAAATGGAAATTTCTGGTAGACTTATTTTTGAAAAATTAAAAGAAATGCACATCTAAAATCTACCCAATAGCTTCTCAGTAGCTGAATCTTTTAAACCTACTATAAAATGGAATAAATAAAATGAAGATCATAGATTTCAGTTAAGCATTTTAGCAAATGTGCCGTGTTTATGTGTTGTTGTTTTTTTAACCACTGTGCTTCACTCTTGCCAACATTAAAGCTGTTGGCTATTTTGATAAGGCATCATGTTCTCCTTTTCTGCTTCTTTTTAACGAAAAGTGACAGAACTTAAACCAGCATTAGGGTTTATCAGGTGACAGGACTGAGAAAACCAAATGCTGACCATCTGCTGAGGCAGAGCAGCCCAACCCAGCCCAGAACTGGAACTGTGTCTCCTCCCAGGGTCCAGGGGCAAGTGGGCGGCCAGCATCCGCTGTCAGTTTGAGAGGTCTGCTGAGAAGGGTCGCACCAGCACAAGGCTCAGAGGCTACACCATATGCAGCTGCCAAAACCCAAAGGTGGTTCTGGAGAATGACGAAAGGCGGGAATGGTGGGGCAGGAAAGCACACTGAAGTGTTACCCGTGCAGAGATTAGCATCCACCCCCACATGAGGGACGAAGACCTTAACAGTATGTGAATGTGAATGGGTGTGTGCATGTGCCTGTCTTACTCTAAACTAGTCATTTAATCAGCAGAGGCCAAATGACCTAAAAGAAACAAGTCTCTTTGGGAAAGAAATCAGGCTTGACAAAAATAAGAAAGCTAAAACAAAAGCAAATGCAGTTTATAGCCTCTGCCCTACATCTCTTTACGTATTATCCGTGCAGAGCTGTCACCAGTACAAGTAGCACCATTCACTATTGCTAAGTAATTGTCAGACTGGCATTCTACATCAATAGCTATCATTACCTTAGGAACAAATTACTTCTCCAGTCCTTATTTTGAAAATCGGTAGAATCAGAGATAAAAGGATTTATCCAGAAAATAAAAATATATAGGGAGTCACAAAAAAATTTAGTCAAAGTTTTTCTAATAACTTCTTTGGTTAACATCATATTACAATTAACTTACTATTACAACATTATTATTCCTGCATCAGTTATTAATACTAAGACAAACATTACAAATTTTAAAAATTAAGTGTTACCTATACATCCTGAGACCTACAAGTAAAACTTACAGGACTTTGTTATACTATCTCCATCAGTAGTCACCAGTTCTCCCAGTGTTTTTCATTGTAAAGTTGGTTGAATAGAGAGATACAGGGAAAATATATAAGAAAATGCTGGTCTTGAATACATCATGAAAGCCAAAAAAGAAAACCAGTCTTATTTGTGTTCTCCCACACTTCTCCACACGAAACAAAACTATATAAGAAGGCATTCACTATTTCCTGGCTTCCATACTGTTTATATGTCATTCTATTTTCAGCAAAAGCCCTATATCTCTATGTGCAGACTGTACTTCAGCAGCCAACGATCAGAGTCTCCACATAAATCAACTGAAGAAGCTGAGACAAATGACTTTGACAAGGTTCAAAATACATCTCCAAATAGATCCATTCTTGGAAAGTGTATGACAACAGACTTGGGCAGTAATTCCCAGAGTTGCCATAAATATGATGGTGCTTTGGCATTCCGTAATTATAACCATGGCTTGGCATCCCATAACTCTGCCCTAGCCCAGATGTCTTCTGTTATGCTAACATGACTCAAGAAGTAATACGAGCATAAAGAAAAAGAAAATGTACAAAGATGCATGAATTGGGACTCATAACGATTCCTGGCCCTCTCCCTTCAAATATGGGTTCATTAGTGGCAAGGACATATCAGCACTGAAGAGCAGGTAAGGAGCAAGTCAGTGGACCCCAAACTCGATACCACAAAGTCACATACTTACAACACACAATGGAAACTGGAAAAGTACGAACTTCCTCAACATACTTAGGTACCAGCAACCTTCATTAGTGAGTATATATTTGAATCTCCCTTCCATCACAGCAATATATCACATTCTTACTTATTTACATTTGATATTAGAACCATTTAAAGGGAGGGAAAGACTAAACAGAAAGGAGAAAAATAAACAGCAAAGGGAGACATTTAAAGAAAATCATAGACAGCAGAAAGATCAGAGAAAGAAATAAAAGCCCTCTCAAATTAAATTTATATATTAGTTCATATAACAGTTGTATTTTTTTATTTAAAAGAGAAGCTAAATGAAGATAAGGCTGTAATTAACTCAGCCCTGCCTTCTTCCCAGCTCTATGATGTAGCGGTCACGGCAAACACAGTGGACATGTCTTGTCAGGTAGGTCTCTTCTCCTATAGTCTCAGGGTTTATTTCCAAGGTCTACTTGGACACCCATGCAGATAAAACCCCTGCTAGACTAAAAAACCGCAGTGAAAAAGAGTTCAAAGGAGGCACCTGTTCCTCTGGAATGAAGTGGCTTGGTAAAGGAAGAATGAACTGGATGTCATTCTTTTGGTCCAAAGCCTTTGTGCAGAACACAACAGATTGTTGAAAAGTAAAATATAATCAGGTTATTCATAACATAAGAGCCTTTTCACTTTATGAAAGTGCAGCTAACAGGGATGGAAAGAATAGAATGCAGCTATCCACATTCTATTTCTTAAAGGTACAAAACAGCCCCCCACTGACTGACCCTTCGGTATGTGAGCAGTCTTCTAGAAATGAAGTCGCCCCATAATGAGCCTACAGGTATTGATAATGGATGCCAAGATATTATGTGTTATCAGCTAGCCTCAAAGTCATCGGTTTGGGTCCTCTAATACTATTTTGAAGCCATTATCAGAAACAAACCTGATTTTTGAGAAGAAGTCTGGGGAGGAAATCTTCCCTCTTTAAGGGAGTACAGTGCCTCCTGCCTGCAGTCGGGCGGCACCAGGCAAAAGAGTCTCTCCCTGGCGGCTCAGCCATGGTGTCCCTCTGGGGTGGGAAAGCACTCTGAGTCCCCTCTGTCAAGCCCGACATCTCGAATTTGTATGCATGGCAAATTTGCTCATAATTTCATTCCATTATATTGTAGATATTTTCTCTAGGACATAGTAAATTTGAGACAGAATTCATTCCAGAAGAGGCAATCCAGTCATTTTAAGAGTATGGTCTTTGGGGTCAGACAGATAACCAGACAGTCCTGGGCCATGGCACTTACTACCTGAGTGACATAGACAGGTTACTACTGTCCCCAGGCCTCTGCTTCCTCAGGTTAATAATGTCTACCTCGCAGGTTAGTATGAGAGTTGAAGATGATATGCCAAGCTCACAGCACACACCTGTTAAAGGTTAGCTGCAGTTACTGTATGTGATTTTTGTATACTCAAGGAAGAATGCATTCAATATGTTTTTATATTTATATAAATCATATAAAACATACTAAAATAAATCAACAATAAATATATTTTTAAATTTATAAAACATTAACCTTAATAAAATAATTATTTGGGAAGATAAATAGGTGGAAAAATTACATACATATATTTGCAAATATAAAAAAAACTGAGGATAATATGAAGTGATCATTTCTGGGTGATGAGATTAAAAGTAATTTTTGTTGTCTGCCTCTCATTTATCTATCATTTCCAAAATTTCTACATTTTCAGTTTTCAGGCCGTTGTCTCAAGTACAGCAGGTAACTGCAGGATCATCACTGTCCTTGGGAGGAAGAAACCTTTTAAGTTTTTCGACTTCCTTTTTATCCCAACTCCTTGACCAATGGGCAGCTTTAAAGCCTCGTTTTTTTTTTTTTGTACAATGAGGAAAGGAATAGGAAACTAACCTGCCCACTTTTTCATGCCTACCCACACAAACTGGCTTTGAAGTAATCTGGCTGAATTCAATCAAGCTAATTATTTTACGACAATAATCTCTTCAGATTCAACTAGCGTCTTTCTAATTAAATCAGACTTTATGCTTTGAATTGTTTTTCAAAAATATTTTTACTTGTTTACAACATCTATTCAGACAGGTCAGGGTGGCCCCTGTATAGGAAGCCCCTCAGAGGACATGATACAGGGTCCGGCAGAAGTGCCTCTTGCTTGAGTGTGGCTGGTGGGGTAATAATACGGTTGTGATAATTTATAGTTTTAATTTGAATATTTCATCTAAAATGTCATATGGTGTGCTTGAGTATGATATTGTTATGTTACAGAGTTACATGTTTATGATTTTGTACTAAAAGATTTTGTAATAAAAAAGGGGCATTACTTGTGCCGAACTGTGTATTACTACTACTCAAACACTCAGGACATGCAGATGCCATTCAAACTCGTCTTTCGTGCTCAGCTCTCTTCCAGGAAAATGGGTCTACCCATGACATGCTTTGATTACTGGTCATAGTCTTTAGCCAGGACCTTAAGCCACATCTAGACTCTAGACCACATGATCTTACAGATAGATTACAGGAGAGCAAATCACATTTCTGTTTGACTTAATAACATGTCATCACAATAAAAAGGGATTTAAACAGAGTTAACAGAAAATGTTTTTATCTTCTAAGAGTCAGGCACAATGTATATGGAGTACCACTGAGTGTAAAGCAACGTGCTAGATGTCATAAAAGGACAGTAAAACAAAAACAAAAGATAAACTCATTTTCAGGACCTTAACCTGTCCTGTTCTTTTCTTTTACTTACCTTCTATGGATTTAAATACTCTCTTAGGTGGAACAGAGGTATAGCCTGTCACATTAAAAAGCAAAGTGATAAATGACATTTATAATGTAGAGGACAGAGAACCTGCTCCATCTTACTGGCTGGTTTCCCACAGCGTTAAAATCTCCAAAGGCAGCAAACATTTAAAAGCTATTAAAACTTAAAGTCTGCAAAGGGTAAGTGATGGCTCTGAGAGAATATAAAGATCATTAACCCAAGATTTAATAGCTATTCATTTATCTAGGAATATTTCTCAGTCAATATTATTGAATTTCCACTTCGTGAAGACACAAAGTATGACCCCAAAGGGAAACAAAATATGTCCTTGATCAAATAAGCTTGAGAAATAGTTAAAAACCAGAATGCACTTGAGCACATTAAAGAATGGGAAGTCTCAGCTTTACTTAATCACAGAGCCCTTCTTTGGCCTTACGCTTAACATCTGTGATGGTAAGTCTTAGTGTCACTTTGGTCAGGCTATAATAGCCCATTATTCAATTAGGCACAAGCCTGGACTTGCTGTGAACATATTTTGTAGATCTCGTTAACATCTATGATTATAAAACAGTAAGTACAGGACATTATCCTCAATCATATGGGTGGGTCTCATCCAGTCAGTTGAAAGACCTTAAGAACAAAGCTCAGGTTTCCCTGAGGAAGAGGAAATTCAGCCTCAAGGCTATAGAATCAGGTCCTCTCCAAGGGTTTTCAGTCAGCCTGCCTGCCCTGAGGATTTCAGGCTGGCCAGCCGCCAAATCACATGAGCCAGTCCCTTGGAATAAATAAATAAATTGTATCTGTGTGTGTATGTATGAATGTGTGTGTGTATGTTCTTTCTCTGGTAGAACTCTGACTGACAAAAAATCCCAAGAAGCTAACATTTCACATAACCTGCTTTAAGGAACACAATAAATTCCATCTTCTACAGCGGCAAACCCTATTTTCCACAGCATAACTATCATTCGATACCAGGAGCTGCAGGCCAAAACCCCACTTAATTTAAGGACAAAACAAATACTGTTGCTGTTGAGCATCTTTTCTATTGGCACCCAACCCCCACCCACGCACAAGTGGCAATGGCCCAAGTCCTAAAAGTAGACCCTGACTGATAGAAACAAAACGTGGCAACCTCTTTCCCTTTGTCTCCATGACTTGTTCAGGTATGGTGTTAGTATGGTCATGTGGGTCTAAGTCGGTTGATGCAAAGACATCCACGCCAATTGGTTCTGCTTTATTAAATGACAAAAGGAAAGCGAAGAGCCCTCCTGTCCTGGATGATGACAGCTGGCTGCTCCCATCAGGACTCGGTCTGCTGCATATTTGTGATCTCGAGGGAAGCTGGCATGAGGACAAAGCCCAAACACCTAAAGGGTAAAGCTGAAAGAAATGCAGAGTCATACACAGGCAGTCCCACTCAAACCACACGTAAAATCTGAACAACCTGAGGACTTTTAACTACTTGAGCCAATAAATCTGCTCCATAGTTGAAGGCAATCTGAGCTGAGTTCTTCTGGGGCTTCAATATGTATTTGCTGAATTGCCCGGGCACATAACGGCATCCTAAGTAATAAAATGTAATACAGAAAAGGTAAAACTGGGAGCATAAGAATACAGAAAGCCTTGTTGCGGTCAGGTGGACTGGGAAGGGCCGCAGAAGGGGGGAAACAAGTTTGCTAAATGATTAGGTCAATGCAAGCTTCCTGCTGTTCAACTATTCTGAGCACACGTAAGATGATGACTGTGTGGATGAACCTCAAACATCAGGGCTCCTTAAACATCTTTGAAAATTTAAGGAAGCCATTATCACTTTTCTCAAAAAAATGCTTACAACATAAAATTTAGCTTTCAGTTTCAGGAGCTTCACATAGTTTTAAAGTACAGGCACAGAGGTCTACAGATCAAAGCTGGGAATCCCTGCCCTACACGGTGGAAGGAGAAACTGTCCACACTGATGATTCTGATACGTAAATACAAAAGGATAAAACTAAAAACATGATTTGGCTGAACCCACGTAATACAAATTACAGTTATCTGTGACACCGTTTACTCCCGGGATGGATGGAGTTGCTTCATGACTACGACGCACATGCCCAGGGGGCTTCGTGGAGTGCTCCACTTGCATCAGGAAACTGTCGGTGGATGCTCACCAGTTCATGGCACACAGGGCATGGTCGTCTTGTCACTTGAAAGAAGGTGAGGGAAAATATTTTATCAACGGATTCATAGGCAGTTAGGAGTTTAAAAGGTGAGACCAGAGAATCAAGGTAGAGGTGGAGGGCAAGTGGAAATTTGCTGTCACTTTTTAATGGAATTATAAACATAAAAACCAGATGGAAGGGCCCCGAGGAGGTTTTTTGAGAGGATTAAAGAAATAGCAGCACTGACTCATATCAGACAAGGTAGACCAAGCAAGGAAAAAGATCTCTGTCATTAACTGTCATCAGTATATGCGTTCATCATGGCTTAGATTTAAGCACGTGAACAAAAGAAATAAGGCATTGTTGCAATTTTCCATTTTGTTGATAAGGAAAACTTCTGCCATTTTTATCAACAGTAAATAAAAATGTTTTTCTTATCAGTTAAAGGCATTTAAAACCTAAGTTGCCAGCCCATTAGTATAGTCAGCAAATTGTCGGTATAAAGAAGAAAAGACAAATATTTATTTAATGCAAATCAGGTGCTGGTATCATTCATTAAAATTAAGAATAAATACCCAGTATATTTTATTATAAATAACTTTTGGACTCAGTAGTGTTCCCAACTATAAGAAAATAGAGTTGGTCTGATGACATATGCAGGCACCATAAAAATACCTCCATATGACTTTTTCCAGGTTCTAGGTTCTGCTAAGAATTTAAAATAATTGAAGTAATATATTAACCAATCCATTTGCTCAAAATTCAATTTTACTGCCGTCACAAAGGATAAGCAAAAGGCGATTTATTCTGTTATATTTTAACATAGGTAGTCTTTGTAAAGGGGGTGAGGCACTTGCATATATGACGAGTTTCTTCAATGAGTTGTATAAAAATGAGACTCTCAGCCCCCAAATTACTCACAAACAAAAACAGAATGCACTCTGACATGCATGCTTGGAATCTTAAATGTGATTTTAATACATTGAGGGACAAAGGCGTTTTACAAAGTGAAGGAACAATGTCCCAAATATGAAAGAAATCAAGTAAAAAATATTTATTTTTTACCAATGTTTAATGGTTTTTGTTGCATTTTAATTTTTAAGACTGCACCCTCTGCAAAAAAGAAAAAAGAAAAAAATGTAAGCACAACATACAAGGTAGAAAATAGTGCAAATTCAAAAATCACAATATTTCACAGGTTCTTGGAGGTAAATTTTGTAATCTAAAATAACCTGGGAAAGCTTTAGTAGAAAAGCCAGAACTGGTGTAAGCCCAGGTTTCTGCAAATGGTGCTTGTGAGAAAAGAAAGTGTGTCACAGAGTCAAAGTGCAGAAGAACATGGTTCTGGTCTCATTTCCACTATTAATGAGCTTTGTAGTGCTGGGAAAGACACATGCCCTTGTTGCACTTGGGTTTGTTCACATGTCCAATGAAACACTGGACTGGTTGATTTCTAAGGTGCTAGCCACTCTATGACCCTGAAAATCTATGTCAGGATTGTAAGATTGATGTAGATGTATGCACGTTTCAGGCACATAGACAGAAACACAAGACACCATCACAACATATTCAGTGTTTTTACAATCTGAGGACTGACATACAACCAGCACTGTCCCGCTCTGAACACAGGCAGAGAACCATTATCTGCGCCTCTCCTCTCCCCATCTCTAACACACTGCATTGTCTAAGCACACGATCCCAGGACCAGCTTCAAAGTTTCTCATTGTCTGTACATTTCCCATTGCATAAATTATGGTGGCAGTATATTTTTATAAGAATTGTGGAAAATAACTTACGATGTGCAATCATTTTATATACATGTAAGAATTTATTAGTGATAAAATAATACCTCATAAATCTTGCTTACAGAAGAACTATAATATATAGTCACCCTCCATGCCAAGGGTGGTTAGACTTAGTGACACAGCTCCAAAAACTAGACAGGGTAGGGAAAGGGACGTAGTAACTGCTCAGTGGAGAAACTTGGCAGGCACCTCTGTGACCAAATGATGAAGGTTAATAACACCAGTGATAGCATGTGTTATTATGTACCTCTGATGGGATAAGAAGGGCACTTCACCTTCGTGGTATTCTCTCTAAAAACTTATAACCCCAGTTAATCATGTGAGAAACAACAGACAAAACCATTTGATAGGATATCTGGCCAGTATGCCTCTAGGGTGTCAAGGTCATGAAAAACAAGAAAAGGCTGAAAAACTGTCATATCAAAGAAGGCAAGGGAAACATGATACCTAAATGTAGTGTGGTTGCCTGGACTGGATCCTGGTAAAGAAAGAGGAAATGAAGGAATAGCTGATGGAATCCAAATACATTCTGGAGTTAATAGTAAAAAAAATAATAATCATCATTATTCAAATAAAAAAATCTCATGAAATATGTGCACAGTTTTTTTGCTTAATACAGCCGCATAATTTATCTTTATTAAATCTTTGCCGTAACCCTGTGAGAAAGGCACTAGCATTTTCATTCAACAGATGAAGAAAGTGAAGCTCATTTCAGTTTAAAGGAGTCATTAACAAAAGACAGCTAAGAGGTACCAAAACTGGAAGGTACTTTTACACTGGAGGTTTTATTAATACCTCTCACAGTCATTGGTTCATTTTCGGTGGCCTGTAGCCCCACTTTGTATTCTCAGCACCAGACTACAGCCAACACATTTCCAGAATCTTGGGATAATAAGGCGTCTTGAAAGACTGTGATACCTAATCACTTATCGTGCCTCTTCCTTAACAGAAAGTCATTCCAGAATTACTTGAATACCCCTTACTTGAATGACACTCAGAAAAGGCATGTCTTAAGTCCTCTGGTCTCTATACTCTCCCCCTTTTTCCTAGTCATACCTTTCTCATTAACACCTTCCTCAAAGTTTATTAATTTGTTTTCTAAAGTGCTATAAAAAAAGAAAATCCCTTCATCAGAAGAGAGACTAAGACAATTAATAGTAGCTACTAATGAAATGTATAATGAAACCAGAAGCTAAATTTTATTTTACCATTTAAGTTAGAAAAGTAAGGTTAGAAAAATATATTTTTTAGGTATGACTAATAATGACATCATTTTAATATAACAGTTTCTCCTAGGTCATATGTTTTTCTTTATCAGGGTACACAGACTACAGACTGCTTTAAAATACTCTTTACTATATGAAGGTGTTTGGTTTCTTTTGTTTTTGGTATTCATCTTCAAATGATTTCCAGAATTCTATTCTTTATTTATGAATCACAGCAAGTTACAGTGATTCTGGGACTGGTTATTTAACTATAAAATGAAGAATGTATTATCCTGAATAAAATAAGATCTCAAAGCTACAAAATGATTAATAATTTATAATTCTAATGCCCTTCTTATAAGCAAAGCAAACTGTAAAAATTATACAGAAGGTCCCGTTTACATCCGTTATTTTAACTTCTCCAACTGTCCTTTTGTCTGCAGATAGGGAAAACCTAAGGTTCTATCACACATTTGTTTTAGAATATGAAATATGAAGAACAGTGGTCAAATATTTACTAATATTAAGATCTCTTTTCTGGGACCACCTCATGCTCATGTGAAGTCATGCAGCAAACATTCATGTCTCAGCCTTGTGTTAGCTACACATTAACCTGAGAAACATGAGCTTTATTCTCAAGAATCTGCCATTTAAGATATGAAACTGACACCAACTATCAGAGAAGGCAACCTAGTGCTAAAGAAACACTGAACAGCTTAATATACAAATTCAGTAAGACCAAGTAAAGTGTCGGTAAACTGGCCCGCAACTAGTCACAAGCCTCACAGGTTTCTCAAGGCTGGAAACCGCATTTGAAATCAGCAGGCGAAAACATGGCCAGAGACTCAGAAGAAATACTGGGTTCTTCGTCCTGAGAGAGGCGCCCAAGAGATGGTGTGAGTTGTGCCAGAATGCAGATCCGAATCCTGATGGAAACATATGATACTCAAGATGGGCCAAGTTTTATTTTTTAATATCTCAGCTTCCAGTTGGCAACAGAAAAATCCTGCGCCAGCTGCTGAGGAAATAAAGTGCCTGGAGCTGGCAGGCAGTGGCACTTGGAACGCCAACAGGTTTGGATGCACAGTGGAGACCAAGGTGCTTATGTCTAAAAGGCAGAGGGGCAGGAGGGAGTGTCATCGCAGAGCTGTCCCAGCCTGGGGTGCAGCAGGGCAGCACTGTGCTAGGGAGCCTTCTGGTGGTTAATTAATTAGAAAGAAAGAGCAGCTCAGTGTCAGCTCCTGCCACCATGGATAAAGCGAACGCAGGGATTGTACTCCCCGGGAAGTGGGTCCCTGGACTCCATTCCTCAACATCTGGTAGGACAATGGTGGGCATCTGGGAAAAGAAAGGCGTATGGCTTTCTTTAAACTCTGCTTGCCATAGTAGCATAGATTAACTCAGGTTAGCTTTTGAAACATAGCAAGCAGACTCCAAGGTTATGACTGAATTCGGACAGATATGAAAGTGGGGAAGAAGGGCAAAAGGATGTCTTAGCTCGGGCTGCCATAACAAAATATCGAAGACTGGGTGGCTTAAACAACAGAAAATTATTTTCTCACAGTTCTGGAAAATGGAAGTTCAAGATCAGGGGCCAGTATGGCTGGGTTCTGATGAGAGCTCTATTCCGGGCTTGCAGACATCTACCTACCTTATCACTTCTTCCTCACCTGACAGAGAGCACAGGCTTTCTGTTGTCTCTTCCCCTAAGGGCATAGATCCCATCATAAGGCCCTCCTTTGTGACCTCATCCAACCCTAACTCACTCCCAAAGGCCCATCTCCAAATACCAGCGTGCTGTGGGGGCAGGGGAGAAAGGAGGAGCAGGGCTACGGAATAAGAATTTTCTGGCCATAACAAGGGGAGATACACGGAGAATGGGAGAGATCTTGGCTGAGGCAGGGCAAGGAGAACAGGGAGAAGCCAGGAAGGAGCTTGTAGGCTGCAGTATAAGCGAATTCAGAAAACAAGAAGTAGACCTGGGTGGAGAACGGCCTTCCTTCTGCCCTTCAGCCCTTTCCATGCCCCTCTGCTTCCTCCACACAGATTTTCTTTCACTCTGCTCCCCTGGGCTTTGTCGTCAAAATAGAGATGGGGACAGATACATTTTCCAGAATGATTAGTCTGACAGTGAATAAAAATTATAAACATAAAGTTAATGACCCTACTTGGAAGTTAAGTCAAGGATTGATTGCTTGATTGATTTTGATCAAAGAAGTAGACATCTCCATGACTGGTTTTTCAATAACATCCCCAAGTAAAGATCCACGCAGAGCAGACCATCTATGTTCTTACCTCCTTCACGGTCCTCTCCTTAGCCTCCTGTGGTCAGGCAGGGCATATGTTATAGGACTTTGTAGCAAGGCATTGCTAATCAATAACATAGTCACAAACAGATCACAAGTCAAGCTTTTTAAAAAGAATGATTCTTTTCCAAAACAAAACTAGAAGACTGGGAAGAGCAAAAGCAACCCTTCTTGCTAAATCCTCTCCCAGATATGCCAGCATTTGTATGGTCCACGAACAGAAGTAAAAATGAGCAAATATAACAGCGAGTACGTTTCTAAGAAGAGATGAGGCATTTAAGAAGCACAATATAAGAATAAAAGTTATTTTTTAAAAGGAGCATAAAAATTATTCAAAGCTCTTTTTGCACACTTGCAAAGTCGATGGAGTTTACAACCCCTACTTACTGCAAAAGCTGCTCCATCTCCCGAACACACAGTAAAGGACTAAGGTAACCATCTAGGGAATTCAACGGGCAGAAAGCACAGATGCACAGATGCTTGTGGCCAGAAGGGACCTTAGAGGAAAGTAATTTAATCATGGAAGATGATACTGCTCCCAGTCACTCAGAGATGGGGGCCCTTTAAGAGACAGCAGACAGGCAAGAGCCCTTTGGGTTCCAAAGGACTTTCAACTGCAGAAGCCCTGCTGGTACAACTGACTCATTTACACAACAAATGCTTACCGAGTGCTCACTGCATACCAGGCACTGCTCAAGTTGCTGCGGACAGGGCAGTGAACGAAGGGACCGAGTCTTGGCCCCTAACAGGCTACATTTCAGAGGCCCACCGGCACTGGAGGAGTAATTTCACAGTGTGCTGGTTTAGCAGAGGGCTTGGAGGGAAAACGCCCTGAAGAAAGAGAGATTTAAACCCCCCTCACTGTCCTGCGGCTTTTCGCCTAATAGTTATTCCTTCCCTCGCTGTTATACACATTTATTAAGCGCTCAGGAGAGGCAGACAACAGGCTGAAAAACAGACTCAGTAGTAGGATAAAAGATGGGTACGACATGGGGTTCCTCAGCCCCAGGAGCAGATGCCCTGGTGGTGAAAACCACACAGCATTGACCTGTAAGACAATAAACATATGAAATGACGTGAGAGCAGGGAGGTGGGAGAAACCTTCTGCCTGGGGTGTAAGATGACTACCCTGTAAGAATTAGGACAAGGGCGTTTCAGCCCAAGAGCGTCTCCTGCACAGCACCGTGGAGATCTGAGGATCCATGGGGGGCCCTGGGCCCAAGCAGGTGCAGCACAAAGCCAATGAGCACCAGAGCCTGACAAAGCCAGACTGGAATCCCAGCTCCGCCCCCCTTCCCTGCAGCGTGAGCTTGGACAAGCTGGCTGGCCATCCTGTCCCTCGGGTTCCTCCTCTGAAAAATGGTGCTCCTGATGACCACCTTGTTGTATTATTGAAATAATTTTAAATACACACATGACAGTAAAGCCACTACACCAAGCGCCTACTGAACACTCCATGCTGGTAATTAGAAGCAGTGGGCAATGGGTCTGGCGGACACATTGGGGTCAGACTGCTAAAAGGGCCGTGGAAACTGGATTTAGTATTCCCCCCATAAAAATCCAATTTGAAATCGTTAGCCCCTACCTCCCACCTTGTGCCCTGTCTGGGGTGTATTAAGCATATGTACCAGCCAAGTGTTTGACATACATAAGTGATCTCCTCTCATGGTCATAGAACCGAGGGGAGGATACACTACCATGATCTTCATTTTACAACAGATGAGCGTGAGTGAAGTTCAGTGTGATGCCCAAAGGGACACGGTCATCAAGTAGCAATTTTTATCTTGCCTATTTTCCTGTTCTACCATCTCACTCAGTTCCTGTATTAGCCCCTGCCTCGCTCATTAGTCTTCCTTCACCCCCGCCAGCTCAACTGTCCAGGGCAGCCTGCTTGCTGTCCCAGCCTTGGAGCCATTCCGAGTCGCGAGCTGCCTTGCCCACGTTTTCCCTTGAGCTGGGGCTACCGGAGGATCACTACCCTCCACTACCAGGCAGCTCAAAAAGGATTGGTGCTCTGCTGCCCCCTCCTGGCCAGGGCCAGAACCTCAACTGCTCATCCAGGCCTCAGCTCAGTCCCGATGTTCCGTTTCCTCAGTATCTTAAGACATAAAAATGTATTGGTTTGCCATGGATTATCCTGATAATTTCCTCGGGTTCTATTTCACTAATGTGTCATACACATACATGAAAATTTCTGTTATGTGTTTAGTTTGCTTCTGATTACAGGTTACACTCAGGAGAGCTTTTCAAGAGTTTACCTCATTAAACATTTTTATTAGCTTAAGTCTTCATGTTGAGGGAGAAAGGAGAGGTAGGGCCCAGAGTCCTACAGAAGCCACTAAAAATGTTTCCATTTACACAAGAAACCTTCAGAGGCCTACAATGACTGGACATTCTAGGCCAGGTTGGTTTACTGAATTATATATTTTGAATGTAGTCACATTTAATAATAGCCTTGTCTGAATGGGAAGCTTTATATATATATATATAAATAATATATATATAACATATATATTATATATATATACACACACATATAATATATATAATACACTTGAATGAATAGACAGCAGTATACCTACTTGCACTGAAAAGTTGTCACAACTAAAGAATGACCTGGTACATCTCTTAGAGTCCCAAATGAACAGCTGTCACTTCCTAAAGTAAAGCAGTCTCTAACTACCTGTCTCCTCAAAATAGGACAACAAGTAAGTCAGGCCAAGATAAAAAGTGTAATGAGGGTTAAAAGGCAAGCAAAGTTCCCTATTAAACAGTCCATAAAGACTTACAGTAGAAGAAATCATTTAAACGGTGCATTGTAGATAACAGTGAATGTGTGAACAGAATTCCAGATTTGCTATGCCCAGCTCTTCTTCCAGTTTGTAATAGTCATAAAGTCCTGTCTATAATGGTAACATAAATGGAAGAAAGGGTGCTTTCTACAGGGAACGCTGCCACACACTGAGACAGAAAGCAGCTAACATAGCGTCATGCCCATTGCCTTGTTAGCAGACCATTCCAATCAGAGGGTTACTCAAGTCTAGCCTTTTTTTATCGTATAAGAAATATTTCTGCACCTGGTTAGTTTTTCAGCCAACCACCCTGAAGCATGACTTAAGAAGTAATTAAGTAATGACAAAGCCTTAGTTAACAGGGATAAACTCAACATGCCGGCGCTAATGCCCACCACTCTTTGAGCGGTACCCACCAAATCCTTCAGGCAGAAGCAGTCATCTGGCTAAGAAGCAGTTGGAAAAATTTGCCATGAAGTAAATTAGATATATTAAAATTGAGGTTCTTGCAAAATAATATGAAATTTGGGTTCAACAACAAAGAAAATTAAAATTGTTTGACTCTCAGCTTGATGAGCAAGCTGTGTTCGTTATCTCTTTTTTCTGTTTCTGTTTTGTGACTTTTTCGGTTACAGTGGCAGTAAGTTCTTATCAAAACCTTTCATCGGGTAGTCTTAAAATGCATAACAAGTGCACATACGTACCCACTTCCCTTTTCTGCACAAAGACACACCTTGCAATACAATTTCTTTTTTTGTTTGCATTTTGATCTATATATCTGCATTTAAATCATTTTCATAAAGTAGAATGTTATTTAAAAATAAGTAAAGAAGCTTATTCAGTATCCACTTATAAATACCATTCTTTCATGTAATAATCAACCAAAAAGATGTTTCGAGCACATGCTCCTCCTGTTATATACTTATGTACCTATAAGTGCTATACATGTGCTACTGAACCAGTATGTGCTCTGCTTTTTTAAACACCCAAAACCAAAAATTACGAAAAAAAGATTCTCTAATACTTTCTTGTAGCATCCCACTGTAGTATACGCACCCTGTAGGTGGACATCCCATTCTGGAGCCCTCTGCTGTAGTCAAAATGTAAGTGACCAGTTTAGCACTAAAGTGTATTCAGAAAAGAATAATGGTATTTTTTGAAAGAGACTGCTTATTTAAACAGAGTCCCAATTTAAAGACTGTAACTAGTCCATCTTAAGTGTATGCATGACATATAAAAAAATTGCTCAAGTAGATAATATATTACTAACAGAAAAATTAAACATGAAGAGAGACAGAACTTTTATCAATAGTTTCTTTAGCATATTATTTTGCAATTAATTGTCACTTCAAATACAAGAGAAGAATGATCAACTTGAAACCTATTTAATTATTATGTGCAAAATAAATTACTCCTCAGTAAATAGTCTTTGGATGTGAATGCTGATCATGGTATGGAGATTTAACTGAAACACACTTCTTGTAAATCTCCATTTTCAAAAACATGTTGATGGATGGCGCTAGCTAACATGATACATAGGTAAGAGGTATAACTGTTACAGTTTCAATAGCCATAGAAAAAGGGTGAGTAAGCAGGTATTTAAAGGCTGTGCCCACGTTAAAAACTAGTATCAGGTTGACATTTTCAAATTATAAGGGAGATGCAAGGTAGTTCCTTGAATAAATGAAGTCTTGATATTATTTTAACCTGAAATTCGCATGTAACTTAAGAGGAGTAGAATTTTAGCTTGCTCGAACTAGGTCAGGGTTTGACAAACCACGGCTAAGGGCTGCTTGTTTTTGTATACTCTGCAAACTAAGGATAGTTTTTACGGTGTTAAATTTTTTTTTAAATAAAAAGAATAAATAGAAAAAAGAAAAGATATAATACTTTATGATGTAAAAATTATATGAAATTCAAATTTCACTGTCATATAGTTTTATTGGAACACAGCCAGGTGCATTTGTTTCTGTGTCGTCTATGGCTGTTTGCACTGGGCCATCACAGACAGCATGTGGCCCACAGAGTCTGAAATGTTAGCTGTCTGTCACTTCACAGGCTCTTTACCAGACCTAGGTAACTGGTGTCGGTCCCCTCAATCCCACGCTTCCCCTTTCTGTGGGAGGGCTTTCTTTCTTTCTCTCTCTCTTTCTCTCTCTATCTTTCTTTCTTTCAACAAACATGGTAAGTGCTCTCTTAACCACCCCCCTGGTTTATGGGTAACTGACAAGTTCTGAGTCTCACAACTTTAGCCCAAGATGCAGCTGCTTCCTATAGACTCCTTTTGCTTTCCTAATGGTTCATTCATTTGCTTTTAGTTGATACTGACGGTCTTCTTTTCTGTTACATGTTATTTTTGTTCTGACATAAACTTATTCTCCCAACCTTATCTACCATGATAATGTCATGTTTTGTAAACTTTGCAAAATAAAATGTGCAACCTGCATTTTTCTGCCAGTTTTTGCCTTTTCATAGAATGTACTTTTCACCAGGTATGCCCTTCACCAAAGCTCTACCTGTTAAAATTCTGCCAAGTTTCAAGGTCCACCCCTTCCATAAAGATACCTCAATCTTCCCAACTGGAGTGATCACTGTGTCATAAAGTGGTTCTACTATCTCTGTCTCATATAATTTTTATTTATTTATTTATCTCATATTAAAATTACTGTGTAATAAACTATACATTTGGAGGCTAAATGGTGTTACATACATCATGTTTATTCATATTCTAGCTCCTCGCCCCACCACACACACACGCTACCAACATATATTGCCTAGTTCATAGTTATTCAAAAGGTCAGACCTGTAACAAGGCTTTCAGGTGGCACGAAGGCATGGAATTAAGTAACAAGGGATGAAAAAACTGAGAAGATCACTCTCTTCAATTATGTTCAATGGTTCTGATTACATCAGGAAGAAAACCTCAATTTGTGCTACTGTGGTTTTGACCCTGCTAATCTTTGATAATCTCCCTTTTTAACAAAGAGAAAATGATCCTCAGGCTCGGAGCCTTCTGGAGGCAAATATTTCTAGCAAGAATTTAACAAACAAACAAAAAAGTTTTGTTTTGATTGCAATTTGTTTTTACAATTTTCTTCTATAAATATTTGTGGCATGAATACTGGTTTACAATTTAATAAAAAATAATTATTCTTGATAAGTAAATTTAGATGAACAAAAATGAGGTAATTTAAACAGAAATATTAAGTAAATTATATAGAACAGGTGGTATGCACATATAACAGAAATCTTAATGGTATTACATAGAAATGGGAAAAACATGTGGGCATAGCAGATACTCAATAAAGTCAAATAACTTTAGTCCATTCACCTCCCTGTTGTTAACCATCTCTATCGCCAAAAGAAAACCACGTAAACACTTCTGAGGCAGTGGTTCTCAACAGGAAGGCGGCGAGGAGTGGGCGATATCTGACAATGTCTAGAGACATTTTTGGTTGTTACGACTTGGGAGTTGGGAAGGAAGGCTACTTCTGGATCTGGTGGGTGGAGGCCAGGGACACTGCTAAGCATCCTATAGTGCACAGGACAGCCCCACAACGAAGAGATATTTGGCCCCAAACATCTGTGGAGCCAAGCTGAAGAAACCTTGCTCTAACAGAAAGGAGAAAGCATGACACAAATTGCTCTTTGCTCATTGGCCAGCTCTGTTCTGGGTCCTTATCTGATCTTTGCAACTGGTAAGACCACTGAGGAAACTCCCCCCAACACACTACACTCTCACTATTTGACACACAACCACTGCCCCCCCATTAGGATCAGGATTTTTTTAAGATGGACTGTATTGAAGCGTCCGTGTCATTTATGAGCTAGTACTATACTATTAATATTTAAATCTAACTTCTTAATTAACCCATTGTAGTTGTGAAATTTTCAGGTGATCCTGCATTCTCAAATAGGGAAAAAAAATAATTAAAGATTAATATACTTTGAGCGAAACTGAGATTCTAGCCGCTATTGATTTCACATAAAGCTATTGTTCAGCCTGAATTATACGATTCATTGACTCAGTTAAATATATTTTACATAATAAACCTGACCTAGAAATATTAAAAATTCAATTTTGATTAGATATGTTAGCGTTCCCAAAAGGGAGTATAAAGAGAACTACTTTTTAAGCTAGTTCCCTCCCCCTCTAAAAAAAAAAAAAGAATAAAATCATTAATGTGAAAAAAACAACTAGTAGCTGGAACAGTTTACTTGACTATCATTCAGTATTTTATTCTCAAATGTCTTACTGCAAGCAAATAACCCCCACATCTGTTTCTGAGGGTAAACTGTTTACAAGAAAGCTCTTTGAAGCTATTGTGTGGTTAGTGCTTTCTTTCTTTCTTTTTTTTTTTCCCAAGTAAAGTTCTTCAGAACTGTCTAGAGGCAGATGGCACCTGTCTTTTTTTTTAAATTAGTAGTTATTTTTACCTTTGCAACAGTATTTAAATGAAAACACAGTGTGCTCTTCAAGTAATAATTCTATCATAGTCTTCACTTGATGTTGATGCTCTTTACAATGAGTGTATTGCCAAATTTAGCAGCAAGGAACATGTATTAACTTGAGTTGTTGGTGCAGCTTAGAGGCCTTTCATGCTTTTAAGTTCAAGTTCATTTAACTCCTAATTCTGACACTCCAGTGGTAAAATGATAGTAAAGGTGAAACTGAATTCCTTTCATTTCAGAGACACAAAGCCCTCTGCCAACAGAAAGGCGGCATTATTTTCAACACCTGCAAGCTACAGAGGTGGCAGTTACCAATGCTCCCACTGTGAAGAAAGGAAACTAACTGCTGAATGAGATGAGGGTCATGGCCCCACAAGTACTAGGGGCAGAATAAACGGGTCACAGGATTTCCCTTTCCCTGGGGTCTCTAGGACTGAGATCATCACAGTCAGGACCAACAGAGACCGCATGTCAAAGGAGAGGAAGGGAGCATGCCTACTGGGGCCGGTCCGTTTGGCTATCATTCATTCACTCGTCTGCATAATTTGCTGAGCGGCTGCTGAGTACAGCGCGGGTCTGGGCGAGGAGCCCACCACAGCGAACAAACCAAACCCACAGTCTGCCTTCCTGGGGCTTCCAGTCAGTGTTCCTGCGAAGCGCCAGCGCAGCCCCAGTCCCTTGCAAACCTCCCACTTGCAATCCTACCTTGCTCCTGAGTCAACGGCCTAAGAAAAGAACTGGGTGCACAGCAAAGAAGAGCAGGGAGGCAAAAAAAATATAAAAAATTTATATTTTTAATTCCCAGGGAGACAAAAAGAAAAACATATCACGCCCAAAGTGCTCAGATACTAAGGGCAGTGGAGGTGGTAGGAGATCTGTAGCCAGCAGTACCTGCCCAGGATAGGCTGTGAGGCCCTAAAAGACAGTGTCGGGGGGACAACCAAGGACATGAGTAGCCCCAGCTAAGGGAAAAAGGAAAGGGAAAAGAGAGGCTCTGATCCCTCCCCAGCCAGGAGCACTGGTCGGAGCCCTTCTGTGAGAAAATGCACGCTTTTCAGGTTTCCTTACGGGAAGCATTTGCTGCCCATGACCGGGGGCTGCAGTTGTGTGTTACCAAGTGGAGCACAACACCGCTCAGGCTTCTGAATTCTCCCCTCTGCAGGGAAGGTGTCCTGGCCGGGCTCCCTGCCCCCCGGCCACTCCAGAGTACAGTGCACCTGGCAGATCTTGGGGGGACACGAGTTTTAAAAAACTGTTTGAAAGGAGAAACCCAATAATAAGTTGGAGGCAAAGCTAGGAGGACTTTTCTCTACAGAGTTGTGAAAATGGAGACCACTCGATGTTACAGCTGGTCTGCAGGGCATTTTCCCAAAGGACTCTGTCTCGTACTTGAATCGGGCCGACACTGATGGATGGCCTAAAACAGCACCTTTCAAACTGAGTCACAACCCATTAGTGGGATGTGAAATCACATGGATTTGACTGATATTTTTTTAATGAAACGGAATAAAATTACACAGCATAAAATAGGAAATATTAGAGTACATTGCTGGTAATAATAAACATTGTTTTATGAAATGTGTTTCCATTTGATACACACCTATGTCTCACTACCTAAATCTATTTGGTTCTTAAGCAGTAATATATATAGCAAGGGATCCTATATGATTATGCTTCAGTGGGGTTGCCATAAATGTATTTTTTTTTTAAATTGCAGATCAGGTTGTAGGGGAGGTAGGGATTTAAAGACACTAGTCTAAAGAAACTATACTTAAGTGGAATGGAAAATTTTTTTAAATTGATTCCATAATAATTTAACACTTCTTCTTTTGTCCTAATTATCTTTTATTTGGTTTCCTTGAATTTGTGTGTGTGTGTTTGGGTGTGCAAGTATATCTAGTTTTATTACAAACATTTTTTAAATTCCACAAAGCCGACAGGAACAAAAGGTGGGAAGTAAATGAAAACAGGACATGGGTTTGGATGCAGAGGGCCAAATCCCCATCAGAGGGCAGGGCATGCCAAACTCTGCCCTCCTTGTGCCAAACCACTGGACAGAGTCCAGACCAGACCAGGCTCCCTTCTCCCTTGGCAAAGCCATGAAAATGCCAATTTCTTAAATCACTGGGCAAACGACCAACAGCTCTCTAGGATATGGAGCCCTGAATAGGATCATGGCCAGCTCATATTTTTAAGTAGAATTGAATTTGTTGATGTATCATAATTTTTGAAAACTTTTTGACAAACTCTATAAATGAAGTGGTATTTTCAAATATCAGTTTTGCAAAATTTAATCAGTTGGCCTGATACTCTGAAATAATTCTCTTCGCCCCTACCCGCACCCTTTACCCCACACTGGGAAAAAAAAGAAAAAAAAAAAAAAGAGCTATCGTATCTGCCCTGGTCTAAATGGCTGCACGTAGACCATTGCTGCTATCACCACCCAGGGGCTTCAAGTGCTCATAGTCTTGGGAATTTAGCTCCCTAAAATTTCCAAACACATCCTCAGGTGTGTTGCCCTAATGGTTACATGTCCAATCTTGAATTCAGGAGTCGCTAGCTTACAACCAGGTAATTTTAATAAAAGAAGGGCTAATCACAAATTCAGTTAATCTAGTGGGAGTTGACTGCATCCTGGAACTAACCACACTGATACCACACAACCTCTGGGGCACAGTTCTATTAGCATCTTAATGATGACTGTGTTACTAATGAATTAAATGTTTCAGCCTTAGAGTCAGGTAGATTTGGCCCAAGACAGAGTAAAGGGAATAAAGACTTGAAACCAGTTGTTTCAACTTTATCTCTAGTGCGGGAAGATGATTTTGGTCATTCGGTAGGTACCTGAGATTATAATTGTGTTGCATCCTCTGGCTAATCTACAGATTCTTAGCAAACCTACCTAATACACATGACTGCTGAAAAACAGCAAAATTAAGAATTTTTAGTTTTCCTAAAAATATTTTAATTATGTGATTTTCAAGGTATTCAAACAACTAGGCAGCACAGTGAGAGTCTTCCCAATATATAATCGATTTACTCTCTCCTCCAAAATGTATTGCAAAATATAACACCAAGTTTTTTAAAAAAATAACTTCAAATTCCTTAGCTTTCCCTATGAAGTCTATCATCCCATACATGTGTACAATGGGCACTTTATTATTTTTTTCTATTTTTCCCATTCCTCAAGTTAAGTAAATTTTTTGAGTTTCCTGATGGTGAAGCATATTCATGAAGATTAACATGATGATGATAAGTCAAAGCCAATTAGAGGCATTTGGAATAAACATTACTAAGAATGCAGTTAGATTTGGTGGTGGGGCAGTCCCTGCAGCACCACCAGGCACTTCCTCTACTAGGTAGCAGTTTCTAAAACACCAAGTAAACAATTTTAAGTACATTATTTCTTTAATTAGAAGTTTACACTGCTCCACTGGTAGGTCATTATACAATTATAGTAGTTTTCCAGCCTAGGAAGGAGGCATTTCATTTTCAACTCACATGTGAATGCATACAACAGCAGACCTTCGGATGAACACTGAAAAACTTGATCAAATCAGGATGTTTATGCATACATTATTCAATGCTCATATATCTGGAATATTTTTAAACAGTGACAAACTACTAAATTTTCATCCAGTTCTGCATTTCTTATACACCTTCTGTATTCCATGAGTCATTAATTGGAGCGACAAATTGGGGGAGGGGGGTGACCTTTACACCTTCCCACTAAGTATCGACATCCAGAATCCTGCAGTGTGGTCTCTGATGGCATAAAAAATAAATTAGCTGTTACCTAAACTCTACAGCAAAAAGGAGAATGAAAAATGAAATTGCAAAGCAGCATTAAGTACGGAAGCTTCAACTTGTCAACAGTTGAAATTACATCTTTGGATTCCCTATCATAAAGGGCCTGGATCTAAACTGAGTGTAAAAAGAACTCTACTTAGCTATGGATAACAAAAAAGAAAGAAAAAGGAAGGGAAAAAATAATTTCCATTGGATAGAAATATGAGAACATATGGCATCATTCACATGGCAGCACTCCTACCTGTTTGGATCTTCGGAGGCGGAATGATGGACATTTCTGCAACCCCAGGGAGGTGGCTTTTGCATACATATTTAAATAAATCACTCCCGTGCATGAAAGAAGAGCAGCAGAGCTCTTCTAATTACCACTGCCTGGCCCCCAAGTGCTGCTTTTTCTTTAAAGCCACACTAGTTCATTATTCTCCCATCAACTCTTTTAAATGATTCATTCCCCCCTTCACTCGGAGCAGACTTTGCAGGGAAGCTGGTATTTGAGTTTAATTTCTAGTGCCACTTGCTTTGGAGAGCTTGCTGAGAGGAAGGGGGACGCATCTAATTTAATAATTCTGCCAGGATTTGGAGGGGAACCCTCCGCCGCCACCCCCAAAATAACTAGACAAACAGGACCCTCTGGTAAGCTATAATCCTGAGCAGAAACAGCAACTGGGAAAGCAGGGCCCACGTGTGGTGGGAGCTGTCACCCAAGGGAAGTGGCAGCCGGCGGGGAGGAGGGAGTGTGGGAGAGAGTAGAGCTGCTGCTCGCGGCTGCACCGGCCTGAGCGCTCAGGGAAAGACCCGACTCCCACTTTAATGGTGCTTACTTCTCTCCCGGACGCCAGACAGGGGGGAATCAAAGGGCAGGGAGGTCGGTTCCCGCATCCCCGGGAGCTCTCACTGCGAAAGCGACAACCCCAGTGCGCGCGCCGCGGGCTTCCCCAGCAACCTGAGCCCGCGCGCAGGGCGCCGGGTGCCACCAGGTCCAGGGCGCCCCGCGCGCGCCCAGCCCGCCGCCCTCCGCCTTACCGTCCCAGCTCCGACTCCACCTCGAAGAAATCGCTCAGAGCGTCCCTATTGGAGCCGTCGATCCAGTAATCCGGGACGAGGTTCCCGGCCCCCGGGGCCACACTGGCGGTGACCGAAGAGCAGGACGAGGCCGAGCACGAGGGCACCGTGACTTTGAGCATCTTCGCGGCGGGACTCCGGAAGCCGCCGCCGCGGTCGCCGCTGCTGCCGGAGCGAGAAGCCCCGCCGCTCTAGCCGCCGCCTGTGAACGCAGGGGCGAGGGCTGGTGTCCTTCACCCGCACGCACACGCCCACCGCCGCCGCCTCCCCGCGCGCCCTCGGCCGCTGGGGCTGCAGCTTCCTTTCCGCACGCTGGGGAGGAAGGGTGGGTGGGCGGAGAAGGGGGCGAGGAACTGGGAGAGGGTGTGGAGGGTGAGCCCCAGTCGCCGCCTGCCGAGAGAGAAAAGGCGGAGGCGCTGCGAAGGGGAGATTTTCCCTCCCCCTTCTCTCCGTACCTCCCCACCTCCCCGCGCCGAGCCTTTCCAGCCCCCCTCCCTCCCTTCCTTCCTTTCTCCCTCTCCGGCGGCGGCTGCTGCGGTGCCAGCTAGGGCGGCTCCGGATGCAGGGGCTGAGGGAAGCACAAGGACCAGAGCATCATCCCACGCGCCCTCCTGCGGGAGCAGGGAGCCGAGAGCCGGGAAAGGACCACGCGCAGTGGGACGCTTGCTCCGGGAGTGCCGGGTGGCCCAGCAGGATGGTGGGAAAGGGACCTGGCTGTTGGCGCAACTCATCCTTCCGTGAGTGCCTCGGTCCGGGAGGCCAGCCCCTCCCACCCACCACCAGCTAACCAGCCATCTCTTGCTCGTCCCTCTATCAAAGCTTATATTGGTGGCCTGTGTCCACACTGACCTGACTCACCTTTGAGTGAAGTCTTCTGCTGGAATAGGTTCTGTGGTGCTGCTGCTGGCGCTGCCTCCTTTGGCACTGTTGAAGCTCTTTGAAAGGCAGGTACTTGCTGTGACTCCTTCACTCCCAGGCCCTGAAGGCTAGTAACAGAAGTGACCCAGAGAATCACAGGTCTGGAAGGGCCCTGTGGAAGCCAACTGGTCCAGCCCCTCTCCTCAAGGCAAGACCTCTTATCATTCATGTCAGAGAAGATTGCTACATTTTAAAGCTCTGTCCCTCTTCCCAGGAGATGTTGTCCCATCACAAGCATTCTAATGTCTGCCCATCAACCTTCAGGTGATAATTCCAAGTATTGGTTAAATATATCTCATTTATAGTTCTACCCTTGAACCTTTTCTTTTCAGGTTTCAGCAGAGATGAACAGCAATTAGTCATTATATTCTGCAATGAATCTTTGTATTTAAAGGGAGCTATTACATCACATCTCATTTCTAGCTAAAACAACTCTAGGCCCTTTGTTTAATCTTACTTCACAGGTGTTACTTTAAGTTTTTTCCCCCCTCACTTTCGCCCAACGCATTCAACTCTTCTCAAAGTGCCCCAATCCTAATGACACCAGTAAACAAGGTCCAACATTTCCCTCTTGTTTATTGATCTATTGCTTACACTCAGAGCTTTGATGCCATATTGGTGAACTACCAACAAAAAATTTTAACCAATTAGTGATTACAAATGTATCCTTAGTTGATTGGAAATGGAAAGAAATACAAAAACTATTCCACAGCAGGTAATTTAATGATGATGATCATATGCTCGATTTACAAATGGCCAAACAGTAAGCATACATAGATTCATAAAAATTCAGTTAAATACTGAATTATTGGGTGAAAGACTAAAAATGCTCACATAAAAAGTTACTTTTCAGAGAATGAATTCACTAGTCTTCATGTTAGAAAACCAGGCTCAGAAGCAAAGCAAGCTAAGAAAGCTTGCTCTACAGTAAAGTCCAGTTCTCACTAAGTAAGTTTCCCTTGGCTTACACTGGCCAGTGAAAGCACGGGCAAGGCGTGTGGCTAGGCCATTTTTACTCTTTGAGGCTCGTCCTGTAGCAGCAGCACTACATGTAGGTACTTGTCTATCAGCAATTCTTTTACAACGTAAGTCCAAAGCAAGCACATTACACTGAAAGAAAGGGTAAGCCTTTTTTCCTCCTGCTGTTTTAAGGAACAATAGCTAGAGAAACACCATTTCATGGTACAGGGGTGATTGCAGAGTTCTTATTTACTTTCAACATTAGTTTAAGTCATTTGACACCTATGCTTTGTAAAAGTGCTATTAACTGAAGTTTAAGAAGAGGGTATTTGGCTTAACGGATGCAGTTTGATTTTATTTAAAAATATAAAATGAAATTAAACTTTATTTTAAAACAGATAGGACAACAGTTAAGTTCAGGTGATTTATCTTCCCTCCTTACAAAACATCATCTAAACTGACCAGAAAAGGAACAAAGGAGAAGGGGAAAAATAATATCAACTAAATCTTAGAATCTAGGAACAGATGGACAAATGGTAACTGACTTAGAAGACTGGGAAAGGACAATAAGAAGAAATCTAATTCTTACCACAGAATTCCCGAAATGCTCAGGAATTAGAGTACCAGATCCTCCTAACGTGGAGCAGAGAGTAAGACATTGGTTGAACATTTTTATAAGAAGCTCTCAGGCCCCTACATTTCTTCTACCATTTACAGCAAAAAACACAGTATCCAAACTCTTGAAAAAGAGAGTAGATTTAATTTTTGGAAATGTTGAACAAAAAATGATGTCTTAGATCACCAGGTGTATCTGATACCATACTGAAAACGGGGATTTGTGAAACTCTATGTAATAAACCATGAGACTTTCAGGTCCATTAGGCTCCCAGGACACTGAAAAATGTGCTTCTCTCTATCACATCCCTAGTGATACAGGAAACTGGCGGGGATGGGGGGTTAATCACTGAGACAACCAACCAACTCAAAAGGAGAGGGACCTATGGACACTAGCTATTAGAATTTGTACCTCCTGACAAAACATTCTGATTCTTGTCAACACGTTACAGCGAAGCCCATCATTGAACAGGTTCAGGGACCCAGCTTCTAATGAGCTATTTTGTTTCTTACTTAAACATGAATGGACAAGGTTACAGTCTGGTATGGCAGAGTAGCTGGTATGATTAACCCTCCTGCATATAACAATTATAATCGGTGGGCCAAGTATAAATTCATTTAAATATGCATAAGAACCACCAAAATCAGAAAACTGCAAATGATATGATTCATGAAAGAAAGGGACTCTTCTGAATAAAATGCACATTTATTTATTTGGTTTTTCCCTTGAGGGCTCTGCAAGCACTGCAACTCTTAGTAGCTTGAGGTGTCAGAAAATAGAATTCAGGGCTGACAGAGAGGCTAGAAATAGAGGAGGAAATTCCAAAAGGAAGGGACTACAGTAGAGGAATCCGAATATCTACATATAAACTGTGCTCAAATACTACGATAACTTTGCAACTTAACAACAAACAACTAGAAAAGAAAAGAAATATATACTTTACTATTCAGTGATAAAAAGAATCAACTACTAATACACACAGAAATATGGGTGAGCATCAAAGACATTAAGCTCAATGAAAGAAGTCAGAGCTAAAAGGAGTACGTACCGTATGATTTCATTTATCTGAAATGCTGGAAAAAATAAAGGTAAAACAACCTACATGGAGATAAATCTTGGTGCTATTTAAGAACATTAAAGTTTCTGAAAAGAATGACAATGTTACCTGCAAACAATAGTCAGAATTTCATCACACTTCTCATTAGTAATACAGGATACTGGAACAATCACTTCAAAGTTCAACAACAACAACAACAACAAAATTGATTTTGAACTTCTGTCCAAGCTAAGTAGCCTTTCAAGTGAATCAAAATAACAGACATTTTCAAAAAATCAAGGGCTCAGAAAATTTTTCACCCATTTATCTTATCAAAAAAATCACTATAGGATGAACCGTAATAAAATCAAGTGTGTGCAAGAAGGCAAGTGACAGAATACAAGAAAGAGTGCTAAATGAAGAGAAAAAAGTAAAGTTTTAAAGATTATTAGTACCCAGTACAATAATGTGAATTTGTATACTATATCAGTCTAGAAGTGTGAGAAGCAGCAGAAGAGAAAAGTTGGGGGCAGAAACATAAAATACATTGCAAATCCCATTCCTCCCAGCCAAAGATTAAATATGGACATTGATAGAAAGTTATACAGTTAACATATATGCAAAATGTAAGGATAAAAATGTTAAGAATAGAAAGTGTTCATAGCTTTCAAACAACAAGGTGGGGAGAGAAAATAGGACAAAGAAAGTTTGATAGTGAAAAGGCAGAGGGGTAAAAAAGAGACAAAACAACGTTATAAAATATTTAAAATGGCCATAGAGTGGATGCTGTGGTGCACTGCCAAGAATGCTTCACTCAAAGTTAGCCCCCTCCCTGGGAGCTGTTTGCACCCAATTACTCATCCCAGACTCCTTCCCTCAGTTCCCAACAACTCTACGGGCGCAGTCCCTTTCCGGAGCTCTCCATGGGATTGCCTGAGACCTCTTGACAAATGTATCACAGCTCCACCTTACTTCTGCCCCATCTTTCCCTTACTCCTCGTTGTTCCTGATTGATCCCCAATAAATTTTGTGCGTGCATATATATCTATCTTCTCTATCTCAATGAATGTTTCTAAGGGAACCTGATTTCAGATAGTTAGTGCCAAGCGGGCCAAGGAAGCAGACTTTAAGGGTGGGATTTTGGAGCCATATCACTCACCAGCTCCTTAACAATGAAGATCCCATTATACTCACAGCATATGTGGCAACATGTTCTGATTATATATTGTTACCTAACAAATAATTCCAAAGCACTGTGGCTTAAAATAACTATTTCATTATTGCTCATGATTCTGTGGGCTCAGTTGGGCAATTCTCCAGCTTCAAAGAGGCTGAGGTTAACAGTCATCTAGGAGCTTAATTGGGCTTATTCACATGGTTGGAAGCTGATAATGTCTTCAACTGTGAGATCACCTGGACTGGCAACCAAGTGCCCACATGTGGGCTTTTCACAGCATAGCAGCTGTGATCCAAAAAGGAACATCTCAAGAACAAGAGTTCCAAAGGAGAGAATGTAGAAAGTGCATCAATTAAGGGCTAGGGAAAGAGCAGCATCATTTATGCCGTAGTATTATATTTATCAAATGGATCATAAACATAGGCCACATTCAAGGGGAGAGGAAGTAGTATATGTGACACACATAAGTAGGATGTGGTGAACTTGAGGCCGTCTTAGGAGTCTAGCTACTGCACAGCATAATTGTTAAAGTTTCACCAGTGGTGAATGAACTAAGGAAGGAAAAGCACTGATGGGCACAATGTCTCAAATCTTTGAAAGGTTGAGAGAAAGTCATAATTATAAGGATAATGGAATGAGATAGGTTGTGTTGAGTGCAACCAGGCATTGGAGTAAGAACATAAAAGGCCAAGGGGAGTTAGTCACCAATTTAAGGCAAAGTGAGAAAGCTAGACGGCCCCCTTGGCAGCTTTCGAAGAGACCTGCATCTCCTGCAGGAGGACAACAAAAAGAGTTGTGAGTCAGGTACAGGACTTAATTATAAAGGCAGTTAGTTGCAGAAAAAAAGTGAATTTTCAGTCCTGGAATGTCTGCTATATCAAGGTCAGGGCCTTTATCGGAAGGAGCAGGACTCTTGAGTCTTGGGATAAAACCATCTTGGCTGATGCACTAGAGAAACTGGAAACCCCAGATTCCCCTGAAGCATCTGAGCCTGTAGAAGAGACCCACCTCTCCCTCTTCCAGGCTGTTACATCTCCTTTGTTTGCAGATGACACAAAGACCTCTGTCTTGTAATACAATATGCATCCCACTCAGCATTTATTCTCCCTCTGTCCCTCCTGATCTTCAGACCAATAACTAGGGTCAAGTCACAAAATAATGTAACACATCAGGGAAGTGCTGCACTTGCTCTATGAGAAAAGGGACTATATGCCAAAGGAGATGCAGAACCTAGCCAACATGAACTGGCATGGATTTGGGCCCTGAGGTTTCTGAATTAGGAAAGTCAGAACACAAATTGCATAAGTGAGAGTTTAAGGGTATGGGAACTGCTCCCTTAATGCTGGATTTAAGGCCCTGGATATAAAGCTTTGTGGGAAGCCGCAAAGAAAATCTCCATCATCCAAAAGTAGAAACCATACAGGACAAGTTTTCTTACCAAAGTGCAATAAAATTAGAAATGAACAACACAAAATAGCAAAAGAAGTCATGCACTTGGAAATTTTTAAACACCCTTCAGATGAAATTAAAATTGAATTTACAAATTATAATTTATGTCCTTTATAATGAATGAAAATGAAAGAACTAATTATAACAATCTGTGGAATATAGTCAAGATAGCATTCAGAGAAATATTCATAATTTTACATGCATGTGTTAGCAAACAACAGAGATTGAAAATAAATGAGTTAAGATTAGATACCACATATGCTGAACTAGTAGAAATTAATAGGATGCAAACATAATGAAAATTTATTTATCATTCACTATTTTTACAAACCAGTCCTACAGTCTCATTCTTCCCCTTTCCTTGGATAAAATGCTGAGAAAAGATCATAGCTTTTTCCGTTACTCCCAAACAGTTAAAAAAAAAAAATCCTCCAGTCACTTCTAATAACAATCACAGGTCTTCTTTAGACAGCTGAACGTCCCTTTTAGTGAAATAATCGGGGTTTTATTTGATATTTCACTTCTCTCCTTCCGGCTCTGGTTCATTTCCCAGCAGGGAGAGGCAAGGGTGTGTGGAGATTTCTGTTCTAAGTTTGTTGGTTCCACCTCCTCCAGGTCCACACTTTTGTCTGTGACCAATAGGATTCTCCAGCGTCGCAGTTAGGCAGAGTCAGAGATGGGGTGACGGGGAAGGGGTGAGAAAGCCCTAACTTGGTGGGGGTTGGGGGGGGGGTGATGTGGTGACAGCGCACCTGTTGAATCTTTGTGGCTGACCTCACGAGGCGTTTTTGTGGGGTTTGTAGAGATTTCTTCACTAGGAACATCCCAATGCAGGTCCCTCAATTGTGGGCAGAGCTCTGTCTCATACCTGGCCACCTCAGACTTGGCCCTCAGATTCAGTATCTAATGGTTACCTCCAGCCTCTTTTTGGTATATTCAAGCCTCATGGCTCCCCTTTCTATGACTCACATCTGCCCAGGGAATCCCATGCTTCTGCTCCGCTGTCAATGCAAGCAGGCAACTCCCTTTGCTCTTCCCCAGGCAGACAACTCTAATCACATACTAACTGCCTTTCATTTTCTAAAATGCAGACCAAAAACTGTCCCTTTGCCCCATCAAACACTGGGAGCAGAGGGAAGGCAGTGTTACAAAATTGTACAAGAGGGCCACTTAAAGGCCCTCTTCTGTTCCTGAAGTCCAGGGAACATCTCCCCACCCACTCAGCCCACACCTTCAGCTTGGAGGGGAAGTGTGGACGGAAAATGCCACAAGCTACAAAAAAACACTTCCTTCAAAGTGTCTTCTCTTCTCTGGCTCTCCAACCTCAATCCTTTTATCCCTTCAACCTGCATGTAGAGTGGTCTGTGAGCAACCTCTTTTGCCAGTTGTACATAGACGAACTAGCTCTTCATTTTGAAATGTAGGAGTCCCTGTAATCTACTATTTCGTTTTTAGTGTTTGGGTTTCAGACCAAACTGAGACAGTAAATATCTGATGTACTCATACTGTCACACACATAACTTAAGAAACCAGAAAAGACTGACAAGCAAAAAAAAAAAGAAAGTTCGAGAAAAGAATTAATAAATATAAAAGCAGAAAAAATGATTAAATAAAATGAAAACAAGCACAATAGTAAGATCAAAAATTTGTTTTTGAAAATCTCATTAAATCAAACGGCTGTCAGTTATAATGAAAGTAAAATTAGAAATGACAGGTAAATAACATTATAAGTAGGAAGAGCATATAAAATTACATTTAATAAAATAACAATGATAAGGAAATATAATGGTTATCCTTATGCCACAAACTTAGAAAACTAGAAGAAGTGCATCACTTCATAGAAAAGTATATTATTATAATAATACAAGAAGTATAAAAATAGGAACAGGAGTATTATTAATGAAGAAATAAATGGGGCAATTAAAATTTATTCTTGAAAAGACTTTAGGTCCAAGTAATTTCATAGAAGAATTCTATCAAACTTCAAATAGCAGATATTTTCCACATTATACATAAACTGTTCCAGAGCAAAAAAAAAAAAATATGAAAAGTCAGTAAGTGATCCCATGAGAATAGCAAAACTCTATTCCTAACAAAGGGAAAAAGGTATACAAAAAAGAAAAATACAATCCAACCTCTTCTCATGGGCATGAAAATTATAATCCTAAAGTAATTATCAACATCCTGAACCCAGCAGAAAACTAAAGAATACATTATAATAATGTAAAGGTTATCTGTCTTAGATACTTGCAAAAATCAGAGAAAACTAGCTTCTCTGATTAATGAATATGATATATAAAGAGGCAGAAATTTCAGTGTATTGATTCAAAAAATAGTGTATTATTCCATTGACCATAATTCTATAGACAATACATACTGCACATGACTCAGATATTGTCACACTGTTGTCAGCCTTTTGTTATGAGATTTGTTTTTCTTTTTAATATATTAACTAATATTGACCCCCTTCCTTCCCACTTTAGGTGAGATAGACAGACCTCTCTCTAACCTCTCCTAGTGCAGCTGTGATTGACCACGATCCTAACCAGTTATTACTCAACTGCTTTATTCACACTGGTTAAGTGGTCAAGCTCCTCTCTGTTCTTTGGTAGAAAAGAGAGAGGAAAATTCTTGAGATGTATAGTTTTAAAGAATATTCTAACCAAGGGTTTCCCGGTACACCTGGTTAAACACTTGGGAATAAATGTATATATCATTATTAGCCGACTAAGGAAAAATCCATCTGATTATATTAAGTTCCCTTTAATGATTCAAACATTGGCAAGCAGAAAGTAAAGGGAAACACCCTCAATCTAATAAAGGGCGCCCATATGAAATATAAAGAAAACACCATCGTTCATGGCCAAATAGAAGCAGCGTTCTGACTAAAGACACAAGGAAAGGAGAGCTGCCTTGGCAACACTCAGTGTGATGACAGCAAAGGAGAAAGAAATAAGAGGAATGAATATGAGAAGGAAAGAGTTTTACTAGCACATTTTTTTTATAAGCAATATCTAGTGAGAAGATAGATCTCATTACAAAATGTAAAATACCTGGAAAATAAAATCCAAAAGACTATACATATCTAGTTATTTGTGAATCCATCTTATCTACTTTTTCATAAGAAAAAAAAAAGAGCCAAAATCATCTGAAAAAGATTGTCCACGAGCAGGACTTCTAAATAAATATGAATACATGTTATGAGGCCTATGCTAATTAAACCTGGGGAGTTTATGGATAGGGAAATAAGTCAATAGAACTGAGCAGGATAAGTAAGCAGACTCGTGAGTATGGAAAATTTTAATTTTTGATTAACTTGGCTTTTTAATCAGTGGAGAAATATTGTGTATTTATTAAACTGCAGGAAAGTAGCTATCATATGAAAAAGTAAAGCAAAATGATATCTATGCTTCTTATTATTTACTAACAAATTACAGATAGGCTAAAGCACTAAACATTAAGCAAAAATATAATTATGTTAGAGGAGAGTACAGAATACTTTAAAGCCTTGGGTAGCAAAGATTCTCTCAAGCGAGAACCCCCAACCCAGAAACCATCAAGTATTCAGGGCAGATTTCTCCTACAAAACTTTAAAACTTTTGTGTAATGGGGGGAATATAAAAAGGATAAAACACACATGGTAGAAAGAAATTACTGCAACACATTTAGCATACAAAGTATTAATAATCAGAATGTATAAAAACCACTGTAAATAATTTAGGAAAAGGCAAACAACTCAACACTAAAATGAGTAAAGGATGCCAGATGGCAATTCTCAAAGAGAGAAACAAACCAGATAGTCACTCTCACTGACAATTGTGTGTGTGTGTGTGTGTTTCTCACTTATAAGAGAGCACAAATTGTCAGATTTGGGGAAAATAAAGGGAAACTGCCATGTTCATATGCAGTAGATAGAAGTCTTTTTGAAGACTTTTGGGCCGGTAAGTAAATATTTTAAATAGTTGGGCTAGAAATTATCCTTCTAGCAAAACATTTAAAAGAAATACTTTCTCAGGTGTCCAATGATACATTCAAGTTTACTCATAACTTTATGGTATGTGTTAGTGTAAAACTAGAAACACTGAAATGCCCATGAATAGGGAAGCAGTGAATGGAATGCAAAATATGGCATGTAAAAAGAATTTTTTATATATATATATATTTATAAAATGAGTAATATAAATATATAACATGAAATTTCTCACCACATTATTTTTATATAATACACTTTGTGTTAAAAATTACAAAGCAAAAATACATTCATACATTCAAGAAAATAAATGTGGAGAGAGAGAGTGAGAGAGAGAAGAAAAACACACACAGAGGGAGCATTTGAAGGAGAGAGAGAGGAAAGAAACACAGAGAGACACATAGAGAGACTGAGGGAGAAAGAAAGAGAGAGGGGGGGAAAGAAAGACGCAGGTAAATGCACGGGAAGAGACAGAAGAATGCACATCACTCTTAACAATGGCACTGACAGGGAAAGGAAAATGAGAAGCACACTACAGGGGTCATTTTGGGGTTTGCTCTTAATCCTGCTGTACTTTAAAAATCTTCTACAATGAGAAAATATTCACGCATTATTAGCATAATCAAAAAAGACAAAACAGTTAGAGTAGTGAAGTCGCAAAGAATTTTCCTTTTCGGTTCTTTGCCACATCTGTCCGTAATGAACAAACAGGTCCCTAGTTTGGCCACCCCATTGGTTTCGGCTATTTATTGGTCATGCTTTGAGGCGGGGCCAAATATTCAATGGCTACAGAGGAAAAGAAGCAATGTATTTCTCAAAAAAATTATTCATCAAAACAATCATTTCAAAAGCCTTCACTTTAGATACATATTTACCTACCTTCCACACTTTCCTCCCCTGGAATCTAGAATTTTCCTTCCTGAAAATCTAGTTGCTAAGCAACATTTCCTTCTTCTCTGTGGAGCTTGGTGGCCATATTAACTTTTCATTAGCTTGATCTTTCTTTTCTCCTAACCATCATACACACACACGCACACAGAATTTTCTAGGGCTCTTTCATGCATGTGGAATTTATTCGTTCATTTGCTCTGTAAGAAATTAGTCTTATTTTTCTTTTAATGTCCCACACTCATAACCAAAAGAATGAAGAGAGGATTCCCCTTGTTTCTTCTAAGAGGGTAGCCACTGGAGAGATGGCTTTCCATCTCTCAAAACTGAGGAGAGAATTGGTCTGGGAGTTTTGGGGGATGGAATCCTAGGTTTTACTCATTACTTTACTGTGTTGGTTTTCAGATGGATAAGGCCTATTATAATTTTATTCAGTAAATATTTATTGAGCTACCGTTACGCTCCCTGTAATATACTGGATATTGAGAATAAAACTGTCTTGGAAACAGTTCCCTCCTGCTTCTAGCTTATTCAAACTCTGCTCCAACTTCCAGCTACACCTTTCCCCTAAGCGGGATGATGGCCGTAAAGAAGAATGTGTAGGGGGCGGGAAGCAAAGCCTTCTGCCCCACTTGGGGTCTGAAGGAATGATGGGGTACAGGACATTTTCCTCCTTTGGCCAACAGAATCTGAGAACTAGCTGGGCAAAGAATCTGAGCCCTCAAATTCCTACTGCGATTTTGGCCTCTGGAGAGCCTTGGCCGTGGAATAGCTATGAGGGATGTATGCCTGAGGAAAGCTGAAGTGGGCGGAGCAGCACGTTCCCGTGCCATTGATAAAAGACTGCCTGGGTTTCAGTCTTGGCTCCATTGCTTCTAGTACTGAGAGCTTGGGGAAGTTCTTAACTCCTTTTTCATACAATAGAAATAATGGAGTATAGACCGAAGGGTCACTGTAATAGGAATATTTTAATTTTGATAAATTGCTTAGAACAGGACTTGAAACATAACATGGTAAAAAATATTGATTTTTCTATTTCTTCAGCCTGACACTAATTCAGGAGCTCAAAATGGAAAGGAAGGCTCACTTAGAAAGGAGCCGTGCTTGTCAATTGTCAGCCCACAAGAGTATAAAATGGCACTTCTCCCACCACTTTGCTGTTATGCTGCTGTTTGTAGTACCCACCCGGGTCAGCCTGAGCCCCGATGGCAACAAAAGCCAGTTCCCAAAGGGGCCCATCACTGACGGAGGAAGAGTAAGCAGAGCTTGCGGCTCCCGGTAAAAAGGCAGCTCCCAGTGTTGAGAACTTCTGAGGGAGACGAGCCTCACATTTAATATCATCAACAGTAACAAAATAAGAGCACTTAAGGACATTTAATCACAGCATTAAAATATACTCTCTGGAAATGAAATGCATGGTTTTTAATTTTTTTAAAATGCAATGCATTAGATGAAATGAAAATCAGAATGAACAGTGCTGAGTATTGAGTTATTATCATAGAAAATCAAAGTATAGAAATGTTTCAAAAATGAAGCAAAAAAATAAAGAGGTAAAGATACTGAGAAAAGAGAGAAGTGACTTGGAGAACACACAAGAGTCCAAATAAGCAAATGATAGATGACCCAGGAGAGAGAAAAAAAGGGGGGAGAAAAGGAATAATTAAATACTGGGGAAAAATTCCCTGGCTTCAAGCAAGATTTGATTCTGCAGGTTAAAAGTACTTACTGAATCTGAGCAGGATTCACTGGCAAATCACAACAACTATGGATTTTATGATAAAATACTTGATGCCCAAAGATAAAAAAATAAAACCTTGGCATATCGAGACAGCACTCTGAGCAACTGAGCTACTCGGCCAAGGATAGAGCAGTAATTTTCAACTGCTGTGCCACAAGAGTTTTTAAAACATGCCATCCCTGACTATGTAGTCAGGGGCACTGACCTCTCTTCCCTTAGATTGTTAAATTAAAAAAAAAAAGACAGTAGCCAACAGAACAATATCTGTCCAGTTTGAATCAATCAAAATTATACCTATTTTTTTGTCCGATAAGCAAAAAACATATTTTGAGGTGTGCTGCAGAATTTTAGTAATTAATTTACCTGTGCCATGAGATGGAAAAGGTTGAAAATCACTGGTTTCGAATTAAAACACAAAATAATTTCACCAAAACTTTCGTGCTGAGAATGAGGAGAAAGGGGAAGGAGTAAAAGGATTCTAATCACAGCTTAGGGAGAGGAGGAATTAGAGCCTTCATCTGACCCATCTAATGTTGGGGAGCAGCTGGAGATGAGATGTGCCTCGGTCAGGGTGATTGTCCCAACGTGAACTGCGTTCAGCTTCACAAAACGAGAAATGAGACCACACAGGGGCTGCGTTTCTCATGTAACAGAAGCCGGGATCAGACAGCACAGCACAAGCCCACACCGCCAACGAGGCCCTAAAGCAAACGCCTGCATTTCTGTTCAGTCCTCTTTCTTGGGGCTGTGTCCTCATGGTCACACGATGGCTGCTCCGCCTCTGGACATACCTGTATTTTAGACAGGAAGCAGAAAAAAGGCAAAGGTCAAGAAGGACATACCAGCTGAGCATGTATGTATTATTGTTCTCCCTAAAGCGCCTCCAAATAAATTTCAGTTTTTATATTACTAACCAGAGTGGTCTCCTGGCCACTCTTGGTCAAAAGAAAGCATGGGAAATCAAGTTGGAGACACCCATGTGCCCCAGAGAAATCTGCGTTCTGATTGGCACAGAAGAGGAGGAGGGTGCTATCAGTTAGGTCACTAGCAGTGTCAGCAATGGTAACAGCTAGTATTTTACTTTTATAACACAAGTGATAATTTGTGTTAGAAATAAGAAGGTATTCCCTAGTACAATGGAAATATAAAGTTGAACTTTCAAATTAACATGAGAAAAGAAAAGAATAAAGTGTAGTTTGATCACACCAAAGTAAACAAAGACAAGTAAAGAAGGGAACAATGAAATAAAATAGTAAACATTAATATGACAGGAAGTATAGTGTTCTTATTTCAAATAGGAAAGGGCCAAATGGTTTTGGTTTTGTTTAAAAAACAAAACTCTAAACTTGAGGGTATTATGCTAAGCGAAATAGTTAGAGAAAGGCAAATATCATATGACCTCATATGAAATTAAAAACAACCAAAAATACCCACCCACTGACCTCCCGAGCTGAACTCATAGGCAGATACAGAGAACAAATTTGCGATTGCCAGAGGTGGGGGCGGAGGGTGGGCAAAAAGAATGAAGGTTGTCAAAAGGTACAAACTTCCAGTTATAAAATAAGTAAGTCCTAGAGATACGATGTACAGCATGTGGACTATAGTTAATAATAGTGTATTGTATATTTGAAAGTTGCTAAGAGAGTAGATCTTAAAAGTTCTCAACACAAGAAAAAGATTGTAACTACATGGTGGACAATGTTAACTAGACATACTGTGGTGATCATTTCCCAATATATACAAACTATCATTATGTTGTACAACTGAAACTAATATAATGTTTTATGTCAATTATATCTCAATAAAATATAATAGAAAATAAAAAAAACTGTTATTTGTAAGAGATATACCTAAAGTGAAACATTTTAAAATGATAGTAAAAAATGAGAAATAATTACCAGGAAAATGTAAATAGAAAGGGTCACGAGGGCCACTATGTGATGAGAAAAGTTTCAATTTTTAAAGATGAAAGGCATATTCTTGTAGCATCAAACAATACAGCAACTAAAAACACATAGTGATATAACTTATAACTATAAAATTGAAAAGATTATACAGTGAAATTTTAATGTATCACTAAGAATTAGGCCAATCTAGTAGAAAAGAAGTTTATTTTCTAATTGAGTTATTGGGAATGACTATAACTGCAGATAGGCAATTATAACATAGGGAAGTGATTGCTGTGATAGAAGTGAAGACAGGGTGTCCCTAACCCAATTACTCTTCTGGTACATAATACATGACAAAGTAGGTTAAATAAGGATAGAGTTCATGATTAGAGCAGGTAATTCCATTCTGGGACACACTTTAAGGTTACCTCATTTTTTGTTTGTTTCTAAAGCTTTCCCTGATTTAAAAGCGAAAATTTAACAAGCACATCATCGAAATAACCTACAAGAAACACATGTGGTTTTACTAAATACAAAATTTTTTCAAAACTGAAAATTGATTTCTTTTTTAGATGATTGCTATAATTCATTAAATAGTTTTAATGAAGTAAAAGTCTGGGAAAATACTCATCTAATTAATCTTTTTTTTCTCAATTATAGTATGTAAGTGTATAAGAATAGATAGATATTCACAGGACCTTTAAAACAATCACTGTTCCAGACTGAGAATGTTGATAAGTTACATTTGCTGCTGTTATGATCTGTTGGACGGACATGGTCTGAGGGCTCCCAAGATTGTGCCTTGGTCACTTAAGTCAGCCACTGCGCCTTTATCCTCTCAAAACAGTTGGCAACTTTCCTAACATATACTTTTCATACTCTCTTTTTCCTTCAGATTTAACTGCTTTTAGTTATTTTTTTCTGAACTTGCTCTATATATTTACTGTTACAGTTCTAAAGTGTACTCAATTGTGATTTGAATATGCAGTTATTACTGGACCATACTGAGACCTTGAATGTTACAGAAAACAGTGAATTACATAATCTCATCTTTTTTTGAGAAAGTGCTTTAGTAAAATGACAAGGTAGAAAAATGCTTATGAGATACATACACAATTACTTACAAAAACCTTTCAGGATAGTGATTAGATACAAACTTTTGAAAACATGATCTTCTGTTACATAAGACTTTATTTTCTTCTCTGAATTTTAGATCTTGCATTTATTCCCTCCTGATTGCCACTCTTCTTGCAGTTTAGTGAATGCTGAGCATTAAAAATCACTTAGCCACCTTTCAAATCATTGCTAGAAGTTTTCATTCTTTGAGTCTGACCCAAGCAAGCTGATAATTAAGATCGTTGACATTAATTTGCAGTGAAGGCTGTACCGCATCCAAGGAGAATTCTACAGCTCTGCGGGGCCATTTTGAGTCGTCCCGGTGAGTGGGGAGTGCCTGGGCCAGAGATGCTAGGGTGTCTGCTCTGCAAGGAACAGCCACGCACACTGAAGGGCTGCTTCACAGGACCACAACTCCCAGCATCCCGCCAGGTGATTATGCAAAGGAAAGACCATTTTGTAATTAACTGAGCTTAAAGTATTGGCCATATGAACACATTTAAAATCTTTAAAATGTAATCACAAAGTGTCTTCTCATGGTTTAAATATTTTTCAAGAATTCATCTAGAATGTCAACCATCAAATGAATTACTCTCCATAAGATGATTCAGGAAATCTTCTTATAGAGAGTAATGCTGTTTGTGGTTTTGCGTTGACAATGCAATACACCACTATTGGTCTGCATTCTTTTTCTCAGTGCACATGTGAATATGTGACAGAGAGGATGGAGACGCATTCTCACAGACTTGGAGACAAATATGTTAAATTAGCAAAGACATATGACACGTAAGAATCATTTGAATTTGTTAATAAAAGAGATTTAGAATTTTCATATTAATGACTTCCTAGGAGCACAGGATAAATCCAGGTTATCAAATTATAAATTAAAGTTATTTCTTAGAGGGTTACCTATTACTCTTGGCTTTCTCCTGTCCCAGGGTCCACCACACAGCCTCTGTATGGTCCCTAGTGTTTCTATCTGTTTCAGTGCATCCTCCGTCCCTGGCCTCCTAGTGTCAGAGACTGAAGGTAATTGTTTATGTGATCCCCCATCGCCTGAAATTCATTCACTTTTATTGTATACAAATAAAATCTTGTCTATTATCACTTATTCCAATCCTAGGTTTTATTTTTTATGTTTCCTATACCTTTGCTCTATGTTTTTCCTGTGTTTTTTTACTGAAAGGGTCAAATCAACTTCTTTTAAGTCCAAATTTATTCATGATGACAAAGTGCAATTATTTGGTTTCTTCATTATGTTTTTTATTTTAGTCATACTCAATTTTTATACATTGAAATACATAAATTGTTTGATGAACTATTTCCTTTTTAATATAGTTAAAACATTATATTCATTTTTAAAAAGATATTTGTTTTTAGGTTTTAGTAGCTCTAAATTTAATTAAAGAACAGTGAATGGGGCATCATAAGTGATAAAACTGAGAGCCACAGATCTGTGTGATACCCCAAAGATTTAATGGATATGAGTATGAGTGTGATTATCTTTGTGCTTAACAGCTACAGTCATGGTTATCATTACCTTGGGGTTATTGACCTAAGTTAAGCCAGAAAAGCAGCTAAATCCTAACCCATATCACTTCAGCAAAAAATTTTGTGAACAAAGTTGGAGGAATCATGCTACCTAATATCAAAGATATAAGGCCATAGTAATCAAAACAGCATGGTACTGGCATAAAAACAGACACATAGATCAATGGAACAGGACAGAGAGCCCAGAATTAAACTACACCTTTATAGTCAATTGATATTTGACAGAGGAAGCAAGTATACAATGTACTAAAGATACAGTGTTGGGAAAATTGGACAGATAGGTGCAGAAAAATGAAACCAGATCGCCTTCTTTTGTGGCACAGAAGAATAAATTCAAAATGGATCGAAAACTTAAACGTTAGCCCCCAAAACATAGAAATCCTAGAAGAAAATAGGCAGTAAAATTTCAGACATTGCTCATGGCAATGTTTTATTGGATGTATCTCATTAGACAAGGGAAACAAAAGAAAAAATAAAGAAATGGGACTACAGCAAACTAAAAAGTTTTGCACAGCAAAGGAAATTGTCAACAAAAATAAGACAACCTACTGAATGGGAGAATGTATTTGCCGATACATCTGATAAGGGGTTAATATCTAAAATTTATAAAGATCTTATAAAACTCAATACCAAAAAAACAAACACTACAATTAAAAATGGACAAAGGGCCTTAATAGACACTTCTCCAAAGAGGACATACAGATGGTCAATAGACATATGAAAAGATGCTCAACATCACTAATTATCAGAGAAATGCAAATTAAAACCACAATGAGATACCATCCCACACCTGTCAGAATGGCCATCATCAATAAATCAACAAACAACAAGTGCTGTAGAGGATGTGGAGAAAGGGGAACCCTTTTGCACTGTTGGTGGGAATGCAGACTGGAGCAGCCACTGTGGAAAGCAGTATGGAGTATGTCAAAAAATTAAAAATGGATGTGCCTCATGACCCACTTCTGGGAATTTATCTGAAGAAGCCCAAAACACTAATTCAAAAGAATATAAGCACCCCTATATTCATCACAGTGTTATTTACAATCAGCAAGATATGGAAGCAGACCAAGTGTCCATCAGTAGAGGAGTGGATAAAACAACTATGGGACATTTTTACAATGAAATACTAGTGACCATAAGAAAAAAAGAAGAAAATTTTACCCTTTGTGACAGCATGGATGGACCTGGAGAACATTAGGCTAAGTGAAATAAGCTAGTCAGACAAAGATAAATGCCATATGATTTCATTCATGTACGGAATCTAATGAACTAAATGAACTAACAAGCAACATAGAGACAGATTCTTAGATAGAGAGCAGGCTGACAGCTCTCGGAGGGTGTAGGTTTGGGATATACTGGGATTAATCAAAGAGGAATAAGAACTCATGGATGTGGACAACAGCATGATGATTGCAGGGGAGAGGGAGATATAAGGGAGATAAAAAGGTAATGGAAAAATACAGTAAAAATAAATTTTAAAAAATTTTGTGAATTTACTTTTATTTACACTTTCTCCATCCTCTTTCTTTAACCACCCTTACCAACATATTTTCCCCCTTATGCCTTTTAAAATGTTACTACTTTCCAATATCATGCCATGCCTCTACTCAAGTGCTGTTCATCTGTTACAGAGCAGTACTTGGGGTTCTGCTGCCAGCCACCGCCCTTTGGGAAAAATTCCAGAGGCAAAGGTTTTGTGATGAAGGAAAGGAGTCTTTATTCAAAAGCAGTTACTTAAGCCTATCAATTAAGACTAAACTCTAATGCTTGAGTTCCTTCATTTCCCCTGTTAGTTTTTAGTTATCTTGTTTCCTATAGGTTTAGTTTACAAACTAAAAACAACATCATATACAAAAGCTACATAGTTTTGGGGGAATGGCAGGATTCTGCTTCAGTGCCTGTTCCCTCTAGAAGACCCAAAGAACAAAACTGCCACCCACTGCTGGGCCAGACCAGTCTCAGGCTGTGCCTGGAGCTCCTTTCCATCCAAAATACTGTCTGTTGGGAAATGCAGGCAGCTGCAGCACAATCGTCCCGGCACCCTCGAGGAAGAAGAGCTTGAGAGAGAGCCTCAGAGCCAGAGCCAGAGCCTGAAAGAGGGCCAGCTCAGGGCCCAGGCAGGGAGCTCTCTCGGAGCCAGAGAGCTCTCTTTTCATTTCCATTGGCTCTGGAGGCATTTCCCTTCTCAGCCGATCCAGTCCTAGGCTGCCCGCAGCTGCCTTAGCAAGCTCCTTCCCTGGCCCCTCCCTGCGTCTCCCCGGCGATCCGAGTCACCGTAATCAGATCTCTCTGTATCCCATCCTACCGGGAATGTGCTTCCCTGCTCTTCAGTTTTCCAGATTTAAGTCAAAAGCCATATCCACAGTCTTCCTTAATCATCTTTAGTGGAAGTAAGTATCTTTAGACCTGAAATTTCCATAGCAATAGTTTAAACCAAAGCAAATATATTTCTCTTTGCCATAATCTTCCTACTTTGTGTTATGGCTGTTATATACACGGCTTAATTTGTCATAGGAGCTCATAAGCTCCTTGAGGGCAGGATGTTTGCTTTGTTATTCTTCCACTATGTGCTTTACTTGCCCAAATGAATAAATAATCTACAATTCACCAAGAACCTGAACTCCTGGAAATTTTGGACATCAAATAATTGTTATTTTCAATATTGCAACTAAATATATAGTCTTGTTTAATTGGACTTAAACTTGACATACACTATATATATAAAATATTCAATGTAAAAAGATTTAAATGAAATTGAGAAGGAAAAATATGAGTGTTTCATGTGCAGACATTTAGATCTTCTGATAACATTTTTACTGAAATTTAACTATGGTTCAAATTTCTGAAGAATGTTTCCAATAACAAAGACTAATAGTCCTATTAATATCACTGTGGGAAGATCACATGATTTAACAGAAAGAATGGATATTTCACAAATGAAGGTGTTATTTGGATTAATGGTTAGGTGGAAACATCTAGTGTAGTTCTTTCTTTAGCAGAATGCTGGAGCGCACTGTCCTCATATGCAGAGGCATCTATTAGAGCAAATTCTCTTTGCAGAACTTCAATGATTTTGTGTACTTCTAATTCCTCTCTGTCTTGAACTTCTGAGCCTTATACAATTAAAAAGAATTATTAGGAGAAAAAGCAATTAAAATCAGACCCCGAGGTGATATTTCACAAGTTTATGGTGGACCAGCCCTGGGAGAACCCGGCTAGAGAGTCGGTGAGCTGGAAGCTTCCAGAGCAGCCGCTTCAGGGAAAGCCGGAGCCTCGCATAACCCGCCCTGAGGGGGACACACGAGGTCCCGCAAGGCGATGCGTAATCACCGCTAACAATCAAGAGGGTTTCTCCAAATCTTTTAATACAGAACATGTATGGCTTGCCAAAGAAGATGAACAGAAAGTTTCAGTAACTAGGCCTTTTATGTCTTAGTGAAAACTCCTATTAAAAAAAAATTTAGTCATTTCATGCTTTAATTTTTTATTATATATACATTATTTAAAATGCAAATTTCTCTCCCAATCCTAGAAAATTAGAATTGCAGTTCAATTTTTTTTTCCTATCTAGATACTGTCATCTACATTAACAAACATAAAGTTTGCACACCTTTTCCTCGCCTTATAAAAATAATGACTGTATCAACCATGGTTCAGTTGTGAAAACAGAAACCACACAGCTATTTTAACAGAGTAAATTTAATTTAAGGAACTGGTTGAAGAGTTATTGGAGGACTGAAAGGTAAAAGAAAACATAGATATAGGAATTACAGAGAGCAGGGAGAGCATCTCCCACCTGAAGGGCTGGAGGAACAAAGGGAAAGGTGGAGGTTATTGAAACTGAGCAGCAGATGCTGGTATCCTGGGAGCTCAGAAGAGGGATCTTCAGAGCTGGGTCTCAGGCTAAGGGACAGCCACTGAGAGGGCAGCTGCGAGCTGGTGCCACTATCTGTGGAGGCAAATGAGAAGGGTTCTACAAGCGTGGGAAATAAACAGCCGCTGCCAGGATGCAAAATGATTGCTGTGGTGACCTTGACATGAGCAGGAAGTAGAACTGGAGGGAGCAAGTCCTTCCTGCTTCTTGTTTTGCCTTCTGCCTCTTGTACCCCATTTTAGCCGGGAGCCAGATGGCAAAGAACAAATGCACTTTGGAAAGTTCCATACCCAGAATCACAGAGAAGAGTAGAGAAGAGTGGGTATGAAGCCAGGAGATAAAAGTGAATAAGAAGAAAGAATCATTAATTATACTTTTACACTTTAAAGGATATGCATACTTAATTTAAGTAAAAATTAGTGCTTTAATTTTTCATTATTTTTATGCTATACCAAACACAATAGCCCCCCAAAATTAAAAGTGCAATTAAACCTTTTCATTAATATCACATTAATGAATTCATAAATATGATGCTTTTTCCCTGCCTTGTAACAAATAATGGATTACTTATGCCATAATTTTATTCAAGTTGCCAGTGATACTCTAAACTATTTCAAATTTTGGTTTATAACACTGTGTTAGAATTCCTTGATTAAATCAGTCTTAGAATTTGTCTCTACATATCTATCAATGTCAAAGGATTTTCTTCAAATATTAGTATTATCTATAAAAAGGATATTATAAAAATTATAACATGAAATAACAATTTTGGACCAATTAGGAAATGGTTCTTATAGATAGAAATATGTAAGCTTTTTATTTACAACTTTGGATCTAAAATATATACATACATTTTTTCTGTCATGACTTACACCTTAGAATAATTAAAAAGAACAGTATTTTGAAATATCTACTTTGTACCAAATGTTGCCAAGATCAGTGCATACGTAATCTTCATTACAAATGTTTGAGGGAGACACTACATTATCATTTTATAATTAAAGGAACTGAGGATCTAAAAGCATAAGTAATTTCACGAAGAGCACATGATTAATTAATGGTTAACAATATCATGTTATAGTGTCATTAACACCAATTGATCTTAGCTACCTATACAGCCCATCGGTAAAAACCAAACTTGTTTTTTTTTTTCCCTCTAGAATGCCATAATGCCTCTTTTGAGGAAGTGTATGACCCACCATCCTTAAAATTCTCTCTCCAAATATAATTATGTTCTTAGTTGTGATTTGTGCTATGTATTGCTAGAATAGTAGTATATATAAGCAGGATAGACTAATCCATAAGTGATGGAATAATAGAGTCTCAGAGTTGGAAGGGACCTTACTAACCATCATCTAATCTAATTTACAAATCTCTTCTCATAATACACTAAAATTTATTGAGTACTTGCTTGTCCTAAGCATCTAAGTATGATGCTATATGGTTTAATAGGCACTATCACATTTAATCTTCAAGACAATAGGACTAATAAGTGAATATAGGGAGACTGCTAGACACAAGATTAATGTACAAAATTTAGTTATAGTAACACATACAAGCAACAAAAAAAGTAAAAAATAAAATAGTATCATTTACAACATTCTTGAAACTCACCAAATACTTAGAAATAGATTTAATAGACTTCTGGCCAAGATGGAGGCATAGGTAGACACACTTTGCTTCCTTGCACAACCAAAAGAAGGACAACAACAAATTTAAAACATAGTAACCAAAACTGCCAGAAAATCAAGCCGTATGGAAATCTGACAACCAAGGAGTTAAAGAAGAAACGCTCGTCCAGACAGGTAGGCGGGGCGGAGAGGGCAGTCAGGGCAGAGAGGACATGGCAAGGCAGCGGCTGGAGGACCAGGCAGGCTGGCAGTGGCTGGTGAGCCAGGTGGTCCCACATTTGCACATGGATACACTGGGAAGAACAACTGGGGAGAAAGACAGACTGTGAAACCCAGGGTTCCAGTGCCAGAAAAAGAAAGCCTCAAAACCTCTGGCTGTAATAATACGTAGAGGTTGTGGCGGGGGGAAAACTCTGAGACTCACAGGAGAGCTCACTGGAGAGGCCCACAGGGTCCTAGAACGTACACAAGCCCACCCACCTGGGAATCAGCTCCGGAAGGGCCCAATTTGCTTGTGGGTAGTGGGGGAAGTGACGAAAAGCCAATGAAGAGCCAAGCAAGCGACATTGTTCCCTCTATGACCCCTCCCCCACATACAGCAGTGAAACAGGTATTCTGAGCCTTCCTGCTCAGAATAATACAGGAAAAGGAGAAGCCAAAGAACTTGTAAGTATGACCCATGGACATGAACTAAGTGGGGGAATGCTGGTAGAATGGGGGTGCAGGGTGGAGGGAAATAAAGGGGAGAAAAAAATTGGACAACTGTAATAGCGTAATCAATAAAATATACTTTAAAAAAAGAGATAGCTTTAACAGACAGTGGGTGAAATTTCTATACTTGCAACCAAAAATTGTTGAAAGAAATTAAAGAACAGGTATGTTAAAAGGAATAATAAACTATGCATATGAATTGGGAAACTCCATAGTAAAAACACATTGTCAGTTCTCCTCAAATTATTGTACAGCATCATTTCAGTTTCAATAAAAACTCAACAGGTTTTCTTGTTTTTGTTTTCTGCAAGAAAATTGACAAAATCCACATAGAAATCTATAGA